>OX375868.1:78065194-78198321 GCA_947359475.1 Heligmosomoides polygyrus bakeri
TGAACTTTTGAGAAATTTACTAATTCTGACACTACTCAAGTTTGTGGTGAAGAGAATTTGCAGAAAAGTTGAACGGTAGATGCATGAGATGTCAGGAACCACTAAATCCACAACGAAAAAAAAATAATTTATATTCAGATCTAAAATAGTTGAGATTTCAAGTAGGATCTAGGATGGTCCAGTGCAAACACGCGTGGCTGGAAATCTACGCATGGTTCGAGTCTCATCCCAGGTACAATTTTTTGCTTGTCTTTTAAGTAATTTGGAACATAGAAATAGGAAAAATATGCATCACTAGCGCACTAGCAAGTCTTCTGACTATAAATTTCACTGGATATGTTCGACTCCCGCCTAATGCACAACTTTTGCAACAACGCCCACTACGATATTCGAGACTCAGCTTGCACCATAGACAGTTTTCGAATAATTTGAAGAAGAGTAGGGCTCATAAGCAGCGAATAGCGCCATAAACTACCAAGAGCTGAACGCATGAAATTTAAATCTGCGGTTTAAAAAAATTACTTACGTCCTTGACAAGGTTGGCCACATAGCAGGCATCTCCAATAAGACCTTGATAAAGAGCCGCTTGATCGAATTTGCATATGAGCAGCATAAAAGGTTCATTCTTGAAGTGCATTGAGCTTAAAAAAAACCAACAGCAGATTATAACCAACCAACAGTTGAAATCTAGATGAATGATAGAAATGATCATCACAAACTTCGAAAAAAATCTAGTTCCAGCGAATACAATAAAGTATTTGCAAAATCACATGTAAGGATGCTTAATTTTAAATTTCTAAAAATAGACGCCAATTTAGCTAAGAGAAAACTGAAATTACCACATTTTTTCTTTATTAAAAGTGACCACGAATTAATTCATTTCAGACTTCAGTCCAAAAAAAAATTACCTACAGCGAAACACTTCCTTGTCTTTGATAGCTTTGCAATTAAAGTTTAGTAACGCAGCGTTCACACTTCTGATCAGAAATCACGTAAGTTCGGAACCTTCCCATGACAGTATTTCTGCACTCATTCGACCATAGCTTTAAGAACACAATTTTTTCGCGATTGTCATAAAAGCTGGCCTAGCTACTGGATTTTTATAGAAGTTAGTAATTAGACTATAACATATCATAGAGACCGAAGAGTAAACAAATTTACTTTTAAAGTAACTTTAGAAAAAATTAGAAAAATTATTTAGATTTTGAGCTATTACGATTTAAAATAAACCATCAAAATCGATTGCTCTTTGCACCGTTTATAGGTTTTGGGTTTGTTATAATTCTATCGTGGTATTTACGATGAAATTCAGGAAAGTTAATGTTACTTTGAGTGAACAGGTTTATCGTAATTTTTTCAGAGATTGCGTAAACCTCCAAAAGCTCAGAAGTAACATTAGCAAGTGTAGAAAATTTTATGCCTTTGAGCTTGATCACGTGGTGTGAAAGCGCCCACAAGCTGCCGTCCACATTCGCAGACCAATTCGCGGTTGGTCTAGAAGGTCGTACAGTCTCCGCAAGAAGCGGAATTGCAGTGAAGACGGAGCTCTACAAACCAAGATACGACCAGCTGCATAAGGTATTCCCTACGAAACATTCCACTGGAGATTTAGTACTGCTACGTGACGATACGGTGCGTCCAAAACTTACAAACCAGTGGAAAGGTCCTTTCATGGTCGTAGTTAGTAGTTGAGCGACAAATATCACAATTCATGACCTTGTCAATCGCCAAAAGCGACAAACAGTTCATATCAATCGCCTAAAAATATATGCACCGCGTTCTGAACCAGCCAATGCTTCATCCCTTATAGAAGCTTCTTCATCGGAAAGTTCAAATGAAGCATCGGACAGTTCAAAACCACCCTTACGGCGATCTCGCCGGTTGAAAGAAAAATATACTTTAGCAAGACGTTCTATGGGCAATGGAGAATATTCTACAACTTGACCAAGTTGCAAGAATTTGCTTATGTAAGTTTGAATCTAACCTCATTGCCGCCACAGCGCAAAGCCATACGAAATATTCTTTGAACGGGCGATTCAAAGAATTCTAGATGCGTCATCAAAAAAAACATACCTTTTTTCTCTAACTCCGCCCTTGTGTCAACCGCACAATGAATCTTGCTTGAAAAATTCAGGTTCACACTTGAAAACCCGTTCCTTATATGATACATAAAAATTCCAATGATGTCATGTATTTTTTGCGCCTTTCTAGAAATATTTCTCAGAAAATTTTCACAAATGTTTAATTTTACATTAGGGCAATTTCTCCAGGCCATTGCCAAAATTGTGTATTATCAGAATGTCCTCTTCAACATTTTGAATGTCCAGCCATCATTTCATTTCCTAGAAAATTTCGCATAATGTATAACGTAAGAAGTAAATTTCTGTTCATCAACATGTTGACTTTACTATCATAAGCTTCTCTCCTGTACTGTAAGGTAATATTTTATGCAATAGTTTCTCCATCAACGTAAGCGTCATCGACGACAAAAGGCATAGAACTCATCTCCATTCAACTCCACCATTTATCCTCACACCCCACGTGCCCATTTTCCAAGACGAAATCCTTGAACATCGTCTGATTCCACCTTTAATCTCCAAGCTCGAGGACGAGCTTATTCTCAATGAATGTGCAGATCCCTCCTCCTCCTGGTTTAGCATCGAACCAACAACGTAACATTGTGACACCTTCTATCCTCAACTTCCATCATGCAGTAGAAGCTAATAGCGTAACTACTTTGTAGTTCCTATTTTTCCGTCTTCCGTAAATATACGGATATGAAACATGCTTTCTCTCGGATATGAAACAACTGTCAACTCGATGGCGAAGATCCCAAGCTCGAGGACGAGCTTTACCGAGGAATGGAGATGTCGGGTCACAGACAGCTGTCCGTACACCCAGCTGTCACCCGCACCTCGTCTACGAAGACAAAGCCACGCCTGGCTTTGTCAGTCTCGACTTCGGCTCGCCCACGGCAACTCGGCCCCGGCCTTGTCATCCCCCCTCCGCTACAGTACCCCATGCTTTACTTTAATAAAGATATGAACACACGTGTATGTAAGGACATAGGAAGGGAACTCCCTGCTCTCAAGTAAGGAGTAATTAACCTATAACTTGATATATATATATATATATATATATATATATATATATATATATATATATATATATATATTATACAATACGTAATACATTTCACATAATTCTATTTTACGTTCAACAATAACTTCAATCACATATACATTCTCCACACACATACCTTTAATTCCTCCTTTTCTTTTTCAGTCAGTAGGTCCATAATAGGAGTACCTTGCCACTCCGGTAATTTAAATCCCAACTTCACGGCTGCTATCGAAGGTCTCATCATCTGAAAATTCATTGCTTCCTTACATTAAATGTTCTTCCTATACAAATTTCTACTATGTTTTTGCCGATGTGGAGGTTGCCACGTCTTACAAACATCTCCGGGCTCCATTTCTTAAGTTCTCCATACACAGACGATATCCTCTTACGTAGCAGTAACCTATTCTTTTATTTCAAATCACACTACTTTAATAATTCTTAAAACTTACCCTAAATTAGTCTCATCTGTTAATCGCAAGGTTGTCTCTTTATTTATTTCTATGCGGGTCCCATTAGGTCGATTGTATTCAGTTAACTTCTTTCTTCCTTCCGTAATGAAGTATCTCCAGTATTCGTAGGAAACTTTTGCCTAAACTTTTACTTTTTCCTTTTGTTCTATACATTGACTTCTAATTATCCGCTCACTTACACGAATAGCAGGTATGTTATTATAAGTCCCAGCGCCGGTTGGCCATGTGAAAGCTACAGGTTTTCCTTCACTAGGATACCTTAATCATATTTTAACTAATTTTTTTAATTTTTTAAATAACCTTTTTAACATTTTTACATAAATATATACTAACAAAAATAAATAAATAAATAAATAAAAATACTTAAAATTATATATTTATATAAAAAATAAACAAATTAAATAAATAAATAATTTATTAAATAAAATTATTTTTATTTTTTAATAAAATAAAAATAAAAATAAATAAATAAATAAAATATTTTAATTAATTAATTAATTAATAAGTCATAAACATTTACATAAATTAGTTCATATATATTTACATTTGTAGTTAATCACATATTTAACATTATTTCAAACACTTATATAATAACTATTAGTTATATTGACACCAAGGGGGAAAATTAGGACTTAGCGTCCAAGGAATCGGGGTTCAGTGGTTTTTAGGAAGACGAGCACGAGATAGTCCTGGCAGAGAACGTCTTTATCTGAAGACAGTAGCAAGAGTCCCGGGCCCACCCTTGACTCGGGGCGGGCCGGCAAAGGTCGCATCGTGGGCGACGACGATATCGTTGGCGGCGACGATATTCCGCCGGCCAAACGAAATACATTTTACACATTCAATTAATCATGACATGACATGCGAAATTCGACAACGATGACCATGGTCGACGGTGCCCATATGAAGTTGATCGGTTGCCCATATTTGTTGAAGTTGTTAAGCGACGACGACGTTGCCCATCTGAAGTCGACTGCCCATGAAGTCGACGTCGATCGGTTGCCCATGAGGTCGAGTTCGAGCGTCGTCGTCGTTGCCCATATTGAGTGAAGTCGAGTAGTAGTCGAACGTTGAACTGCAGCTGTCGATGGGGGGGGGGGGGGTTGAAGTAGCTGGAGTTGGAACTCCGCTAATTGTGGGGGCGCTTCATGGGGTTCCCATTAAAGGCCCGACGCTGGGTGCAAAGCAGAGAGTTGTGGTCGAGACCACAACCCCCGCACTTCACACCACAGTCGTCTTGGTGACTGGGCTTCAGACACCTTAGACGTAAGAGGAGCCGCGATGCCTGCGCCGTCCTGGAGACGGAATCAGGGAATCGCGTGCACCTCCCAGTAAAATGCGCGTCCCGATTCTCTTCTACAGAGCAAAAGGCGCAGGCGGATGTCGGGGCGCTGCGCTCAAGCACAGTTTTGAGCGCCGCTGCATTGGCCCTCATCAGCTCCTCCATATCCTCGAAGCGGGAGATGATATAGGCGAGTAGCGTTGCCGAGTCGCACTGGTCGAGGTTGGATAGAGCAGTCTTCATCTCGCTGGTGAATGTCATCATGATGAGTACCGATACAAACCCCCGTGCCTTATATGCGCTTTTTCGGCCTGCAGTGCATATCATTCCACCGAATGATTGTCGATTTTGTTCCTCAAGGATATATGAGAGTGGGTGGGAGATTGCGCTGAGGCCCGATTAATAGCATATGAGCCTTTTTTTGTGTTACGATGCACTCGATTGATATGCAGAGCACGCAGTAACCCTTAAGCATCTCTCCTTGATTATTTTCATTGGTTAAGGGATACCTGTTGCTTTTCTGTATTCTTTGTGCGCTCCACAACACATGATGAGCGCGTGATGAAACCCGCGCGATGTACGAAACGCCCGCGGGTGCAGTCTGCCAGCAGGCGAGGACGAATCCGCTAGTACCAGCGCGATGTACGGAACGCCCGCGGGTGCAGTCTGCCGCGTAGCAGCGAGAAACGCCCGCGCACGATTTGCTTTGTGCGCGGGCACGTTTGTGCCGCCCGAGGGCGGCAGATTTTTGGCACCTAGTAGGGGAATTCCCATATGATCGGCAATGGAAAACCGTTTTCTCCCTCCGCGCGACTTGGGAGGAGGCGGGGGTGTCAAATATAAATTGACACCGGTGTCGACCGGAATGGCCACAGACGCCCCAGAACGGGGCGGGGACGGGCGCGCCATCCGGCGACAGGGCAAGGGAGAGGCTTTGCCGCCTAAGTCGTCCACGGGGACGGATCAGGGCTGCGGTGGGCATGACCATGGATTCGGTGGCCATATTTACACGCGTATGGTTCGAATTCACTGTAGTTGGATACGTAGGAGGGTGGTTAGTATAAGGATGATATATGTGTTCCAATATATGTGTATATCATGCATCCATTTAGTTCGGAGATCGTGAGTTCGCACTTCTGCCTAGTAATTAGTTCAACTGAGTCTACTAGAAGCTTCGATTCTACACGTAATACGAACTCCTCTTGGTCAGAGATTGCAGAAATATCGTTATCGGAAAATGTTATCGTTCCATAAGGCATCGATAGAGGGAGTTTGGTTTCATTGTGATCGAGCACGCGGATAGAGTCCGCTGGACATTGGCATGTGCGAACCGAAGTTCCGCAATTGCACCGCATCCGATTGGAACATGTGTCGAATCGAGTTAAGGCTTGTATGGGATTATCACAAGCGATAGGAAGTTGGAAATTGCGTGGCAATAGGTATGAAGAATTGGCCGAAATTGCGAACCGTGTGGTTTCTAGTGAAGCTGCTGGTCGTTGAATTGAGGAGACCGTTATGTTGAAATTTGCCATTTCTTCCGTTACATACGGACGAAAGGTTTCTGTGAAAGCTGTAGTCTTTTTAGCAATAGTTATCTCAATGGCGAGCTTGATGGACGGAGTCCAATGCGGACATTGAATCACCTCAAAGATTCTATTCGAAAGAGGTTTGTGTGTGATTCTGTAGAACCAACATGCAGGTTTAGGTAAGAAACAGCCGCAGAAGGCGCCACCGCAACTGTTTAGACAGCCGGAATAACCGGGATATATCCTGGTGTAGTTAAGCTCGGAAACGACCTCGTTTGGACCAAGTTTTTCACATTTGTCTGCGATGCATGAACCAGCTTGTGCGCACCGTTTCACATGAAAGATTTGCATTTTGGTTGGTCTGCTGAAGAACTCGGTCACCTTTGAACATTTAAATTGAATGCTTTGCTTTCGAAACTTTGCCATTCCAACGGTTTGGTTGTCATGCATTATTTCTATGCATAGTTCCGATTGTAATCGATTGAATAACAGCTCTCGGCTGTACTCGAGGTGGCAATGGTTGTTATGATTACAGACGACCTCTGCAGAATGGCGCATGAATCCATGCTGGCATGCGGTTGCAGGCGATATTAAGCAAAGTGCTAGCGAAATAAGTAGAGCACCTGGAAGAGGTAGAAGCTCAAAACTTGGTACTGTGCTCGTGTGAGGTAACACATCGATCTGCTTACTTCGCTCTGTGCGTTGGGTAGATGAGTTCGCTTTCTTTCCTAGTTTGGAAATGAGCCATGCCATTCCTAGCAGCACTATGATAACTAGGTAAAAAATTATTGCGACGCTGGCGATTGCGCCTGCGGGCCAATAATGCGGGTTGCCCAGTAGACTTTTAGACAGTAGGTTTTGATGATCGCAAAACTTAGCACGCTCACATAGCTGAAGGTGCTCTACAGTAGTTTCGTTGCTAATCGTTCTTAGGTGAACTCTGGCGCAGTCTTCTGTGGGAGAGATCGGAAGCATGTACTCCAATGGACGTGAAGTGTTTCGCATTGTCTGGCACTCTTGGTCAATGCACAATTCGAACCAGCCATATATTGGTGGTAGGTATACCATGCCCTTAGAGCATGAAATGAATGATTTGGTTGCAGCAGAAGGTGATATCAATGCTGCGAGAGTAAGGATCAGCAAGGACGACGTTAGCGAGTAGGAAGTATGTCGATGCTCTACATTTGTCTCCATATTTCGAAAAAGGTCATAGGCTCGTGTCTTTGACTCACGAGGTATTGACTGGCGATTCGCAGCACGTGTGGGCTCCAGAAGGGATTCGCGTGCTACATCATCAACACTGTTGATCGTCCTAGTTTCTTTGATCAGATCGCAGGAATCATCGATAGTGCTGCGAATTTCTAATGGATATATTTTGTTTAATGGCCTGTGGATGACGTTTTTGTTCGGCATCAAGATTTTGGCGGATCTTATCAGTCCATCGGATGATGTTATGACCTCGGTAATCTTACCGTAGGGCCAACTTCCTCTAGGCAAGAGATCTTGTTCTATCAGTACGACCTCGCCCAATTCGGGGTAGTCCCTCTTTAGGTGGCGAGGTTGCCGAAGCTGTTGTTTTTGCATTTCTCTTAAGGACACGAGGTATTCTGACCTCCAAGTATCCCAGAATTTGTTTGCAATTTTCTCGGAGGAGCTAATCGCTTCCATAGCTTGTTTCCTCGATTGGACGAACTCTGGATCATAATCGTGGTCCTCATCGTTTCTGGCGAGTTCTCCTTCGGGGAGGGAAAATGCAATACTTCTTTGTAAGAAGTCGATTGGACGAAGGGGAATTTCCGCGACGTCGTCAATGTTGAGCTTTGTTAATGGCCTTGTGTTGAGAATAGCTTCGATCCTTGTTAGGACTGTACACATCTCGGTAAACTCTAGTCTTTTTCGTCCGATAGATTTATTCAAGGCTTTCTTCACTAGTCCAACTAGTCCTTCCCAGACGCCTCCCATCCAGGGTGAAGCTGGAGGATTGAAGACCCATTTTATTCGTTCCGTTGCACAGTATGTCATTAGCGAGTGGCCTGTGGATTCGTTTTTCTCAAACATTGTATCTATTATCTGCTCACCGTGTTTGAAGTTTAAGCCACAATCGCTCCTAATTATTTTAGGGACACCTCTCCTAGAGATGAATCTCGTGAAGCTGTTCAAAAATGCTCCTGTGGATAGATTTTCAACTAGCTCCAGGTGGACAGCTCGTGTTGTAAAACACGTGTAAAGGCAAACGTACATTTTGCCGTTAGTTTTTGATGTGAATGGCCCCATGAAGTCACAGCCCGTGTTCTGGAAAGGTCGAGATGCGATGACTCTATCTTTGGGTAGGCTCGGCATCGCTGGAGCGCCTAGTGGCAAGCCGTGGAATTTTCTGCAGGTCGGACAGTTTTTGAGAAACTTTTTCAACGCCTGTGAAGGGCGAGGTATCCAGAACCTTTGACGTGCGATAGAGAGCGTATGCTCCTTACCGCAATGGGCATTCTTAAGGTGAATTTGCTGAACAATGAGTCTAACAAGCTCTGACTTAGATGGTATGTAAATCGGGCACTTAGTGTCGTGTGGGATTTTTGCGTGTTGAAGGCGCGACTCGTGTCTAATTATGCCATCCACGTCCATAATGAGTCGTTTGTCAGGAAATCGTCTTTGTAGTGAGTATAATGTCACGTCGCTTTGTTCCTGAACAAGGACAATTCGCTCGGAAGCAGAAATGTCGTCAGGTGTTATTTCGTTGACGTTATCATATTTTGGTATAACTGACAGCCTGATGACAGTGGCTCGGTTTTTGTTAGTTAAGGCTACCCATTTATGTAGCAGTTTGCCAACTAAGGCTGTCGTTCTTAACGCCTTGTCCAAGCAAGAGAACCTTGTCAAGTCTATGACTGACGTCAGGCTACTGGTGACCTGTGGGTGGATGTATACCAACGCAGGTGCTACAATGTCAACTTCTGTAGATATTTCCTTGACATATTCTATCGATTTTATTGGCCAGGTACTTTGGTTGTCTTCTAGCCATCTGGGACCATGTACGCAGTCGTGAGTTTTTATGGATTCTGTGGTTAGTCCTCTTGTTCCTGCGTCTGCGGGGTTGTGAGACGTGGCAACATGGAAGAAAGAAACAGAAATTCCTTTGGATGTTATGGTGTTCGTGATTTTGTTGATGCGGTCACGCATGTTGCTGGCAAATATGGGTAACTTCTTCATGGTCTTTAGCCACCATAGTGCTATTTCGCTGTCAGTTACGATGGAGATTGTTTCTATTGTGGTGAGCATGTTTGTTGTTATAGACTCACTAAGACGGGAGGCCATAAGAAGCCCAATGAGCTCAAGCCGAGGAATGGTCTGATGGCATTTTTTTGGAGTGAGTCGTGTTTTACCGCTGATTAGGCTCGAGACAGATCCTGTCACTATATCCTGTCCATAAGCACACGTTGCAATAGCAGCTTTGCTGGCGTCGGCGAAAACCCATAGGCGCATTTTGCCACCTGTAGATATGGATCGCTCTACCGTAACCGAGGCATTATGTACATCCCTGCATAAACGATTCCACTTTTCGCATGTTTCTGCACTAAGATTGCTTTTCCAGTCAATGCCTGTGTCAAATACTTCTCTCATCATCGATTTTAAGTGAACAAGAAGAGGGCCCACTGCACCGAGAGGGTCGTAGACTGAATTTATTTGACTTACGATGTCTTTTTTCGTTAGTTTTGTCACTGGTGGAAATTTCGTACCGATAATGAATCGATCGGTCTCCGTCTGATAATCGACACCTAGCAGCTTCAGACGATTCGATTCCAATCTGTCTTCCACTGGGATTAGGTTGTTCAGTTCAGCGCAGTTGGAAATGTACTCCCTTAAGTTCATGCCTATTTCGGCAAATAATTTTTTTGATTCCCTGTATTTGCGTAAAGCTTCAGGGATGCTGTCTGCTCGCAGAAGAATGTTATCGACGTACAGATTACTGCATATTTCGCTAGCTAATTCTGTATCTTTGCTCTTCAAAAATGAAGAGAGTGCCATATTTAAGATGCTGGGTGAGGCAGTCACTCCGAAAGGAAGTCGTTTGAATCTATACTGAATGAGGTTGTCCCTTGTAGGAGCAGCGTCCATGTTTCTCAGCCAAAGAAATCGACACAGGTCTTTGTGGCTGTCCAGCAAGCGGATTTGAGTGAACGCGGCTTCTATGTCGCACATCAGTATGATTTTTCCACTGCGGGACGACAGTAAAATATCGTGTATTTTGTTTACAAACGCTTCTCCTTTGTGAGTTGCGTCATTCAGAGACAGTTTTCCTCGTCGCTTTGATGAAGCATCGAATACTATGCGGAGGGGAACCTTTTTTGATGATTTCCACACACCTGAGTGGGGCATATAATATGTTCCAACTGAGTTATCTTCGGCTGCGGTAAAGGTTTCTATCATTCCTTCCCGCTGGTAATTTTGTAGTATATCACAGTACCACTTACGCTGTAGAGGGTTCTGTCGGAGCAAATTTTGTAGCGACTCCAGCCGACGTATCGCAATTGAGTAGTTATCCTCCAATTCAGAGATATTATCTTTCAAAGGAAATGGTGCTGTTATATAGCCATTTTTAACTAATAGCTTCTTGGAATATTGCTCCAAGTATTTTGTGGCCTTGTCATCTGGTTGGGATTCTTCGTTAGAAATTCCCAAGCCCTCCAGCTCGAACACTTTCTGGAGAATTTCTCTCTCCGTAGGTTCGAAAACTGCTGTCATGCCGTAAGAGACTTGATTGTGAATTTCTGATGATAACACTCCTTTACCGTATATTGTCGGTCCAAAAACGGTTTTCGATATATGTAAACCTGTAGGGGTTCTCATCCCACAAGTTGGGCTAGTAACTAAATCGTGGAAGTAGTCTAGGCCAACTAGAACATGCGGTATTTGATGTTCTCCGCGCAATTTGGAATTGGCGAGGCATAGATTATTTGCTTTCAAGAATTCTATATCTGATTGAGCTAGTTTCACACTTGGAAAGCCGTTGGTAATAACGGGGTTTGTTTGAAATTTGAGCTCTAGTTGTTCGCCAAAGGCTGTTCCTACTTTGACATTCACGATATGGCTTTCAAACCTTTCGAACCCTCCGATTCCAGACATTGTACATATTTCAGTAGTTTCTCGTGGAAGGCCTAGATCCGCAGCTAGGGATTCTTCTATAACGGTTTTTTGAGCGCCGGAATCGAAGAAGAATAGAGCTTTATCATACTGCTCTTTTCGATTGTTCCATATGTTGCCCTCGGCCGTCATTAGGATCAGTTGCGAGGTGATAATTCCATTCGCAGTCGAGGTCGGTTGCTCAACCTCGGCGAATGTTTGGGTATTATTGTTGGGAAACCTGACATTTTGGTTGCGCCGTTCACTATTACGATTGTACTGCGGTCTAGTCTGGTTTTGAGATCCCTGACTGTTTCTTTGTGGAGGGCTCCAAGCTCTAGTTTCCAGGTTTTGAGATCCCTGATTGTTTCTTTGTGGAGGATTGCAAGCTCTATTTTGATATCTTGGCTGCTCTGAGTTACCTTTGGTACATAGAGACATGTGGTGTTTTTGTCCACACTGAATGCAGTCCGGCTGTTGGCAGTCGAAGCTGTTATGGTTTGATGAGAAGCATTTCCAGCATACATTTTGTTCTTTGACAATTTTGCGCCGTATTGTTTTATCGCTGATTGTTCTGCATGCCGCTGACGCGTGGTTATCTCTTTGGCAAAACAAACACGCTTCCTTATTATTATGAGGCCGAGTAGTGATATGCCTTTCTTTTGATGGCGTAACTCTGTTGTTTACTCTGTGACCGAGTCTGCTTTCGACATAGGTCTTAGCCGCAATCTCCTTTTTGAGGTGACCCATTAGGTCCTCGATCGTTTGATTGCGTTCGGTTTGGCAGATTACCAACACTGGCTTGATAACATCCTGTGGGAACTTGGCTAGAATGGTTTCCGACCAGATAGGATCACAAGTGTTTCGAACGTCGTAACCGGCGGAAACCATCTGGTTTATTAGCACCTGGATTTGCTCGATTGACGATGAGCAGCTGTCGGCAAAATTGGATGCTGCTTTCATGTTCACAAGCTTCTGAACTATCTGGGAGCGATTCACTGAGTAGTCGCTGTAGGTTTGCAGCAGGGTTTTTATCATCCAGCTGTAATTTTCAGGCAGAGGCTGAATTCCTTGAATGGCGTTCTTTGCTCTACCTTTTAAGCTTTCTCTCAAGAGAATTATTTTCTCAACAACGTCTAGCCTCTCGTTTTTATGTACTAGTGTCTCGAAGATTGCCCAATATTCAGCAAATTCTTCTGCTTTTCCATAAAATTTGGGCAGCGATGCTTGCGGAGGATTTATGGAGCGAAGCATTCTTTGTGCAGTGTGGCTCGGTTCCGCAAGAGACGAAAGATGCGCCTCTGCTTCAGGATTGTCGGTCCTGACCTGGCTTTGTTCATGGACAACCTGTAGGTCAGGATTGTTCGTTGTCTCGTTAGTG
This sequence comes from Heligmosomoides polygyrus bakeri, assembly GCA_947359475.1. Classification (NCBI taxonomy): domain Eukaryota; kingdom Metazoa; phylum Nematoda; class Chromadorea; order Rhabditida; family Heligmosomidae; genus Heligmosomoides; species Heligmosomoides polygyrus. The sequence goes on from OX375868.1 coordinate 78,078,092, forward strand.
CTATTTTTCTGTGAAATGTAGCCTAATTTAATGCCCATTCCCTCTCGGGCACTTCTTGACTCGTCGTACCTAGCTGTCAATTTAAAGATCAACTCGCTTGCGTCAGCAATCGCTACTTGTATCTGCGATTCCTGCTCTATTTGTTCGATCTCTGCCATAAGATCTTTTTTCTCGGATTTGTTCTTACAATTCCTATACGTCTCTGATCTCGTTGTACAATTTTTGAAGGTTTTCTCTGCCTTCTCTGACTTGCTTTAATGCGCTCAGCAAAAGTGCTATTCTCGAACGAGATTTTTCATAATTTTCTTCATCAGCCGTTGGGTATTCCACGACTGACAAGTAACCCTTATAGAGTGCTACTAGCTCATTAAGCGTTTTTGAGCACAGCATAATGGGTGCTTTGTGGAAGTAAAGCGCCATTTTTTGCGACTTTTACTTTTTTTTCTCAAATTTAAGAGAAATTACTCCAAGTACTTTGTACGGGAGATTCTATTCCTTTATGGAATGCTTTGCCTCTAGGTAATGAATACGAGAGGGCTTTTACTCCAGGTACTGCGTACGGGAGATTTATTCCGTTGAGGAATGGTTTGCGTCTAGGTAATGAATACGAGACGACTTATTCTCTTGAATCAGAGAATGCGATCTTATCTTCGATCGACTTTATGCTCCAGGTCCCAAAGTTGTCACACTTTGACACGGGAGACTTAGGCTTGCTAGGCCGTTACACCAAAATATTGACACCAATGGGGGAAATTAGGACTTAGCGTCCAAGGAATCGGGGTTCAGTGGTTTTTAGGAAGACGAGCACGAGATAGTCCTGGCAGAGAACGTCTTTATCTGAAGACAGTAGCAAGAGTCCCGGGCCCACCCTTGACTCGGGGCGGGCCGGCAAAGGTCGCATCGTGGGCGACGACGATATCGTTGGCGACGACGATAGTTGTATTTCGTTTATATATTATACTAATACTTTTATTGTGGCGCCTTGCGGGCGCGATGTGCCAGAAGATTTCCGGGTTCACCCTTTATTTCGTCCACAGGATGGTGGTGGCTGAGGCCATGGCAGCCGCGGTAGCTGGTGGAGCCGGCGGTTGACGGTGGTCGGCGGCTGGAGCGGCGACGGTGGTGGTCGGGCCGGCAGCTGCAGGTGGTCGGCGGCTGAGCGACGGCGGCGGTGGTCTGGCCGGCGGCTGGAGACAGGCGACGGCTGGAGCACGAGGGCGGCGGCGGCTGCGGCTGGAGAACGGCAGCGGCTGCGGCTGGAGGACGGCGGCGACTGCGGCTGGAGGACGGCGGCGGCTGCGGCTGGAGGACGGCGGCGGCTGCGGCTGGAGGACGGCGGCGGCTGCGGATCGAGGAGAGAAGACTGGCGACTGGCGAACTGGCGAACTGGCGAACGAAGTACTGGGGTGGTGTGTGGTCCGGCCACCTTTTATAGGCGCTTTCCCGCGCCTTTTATCGGCGTATTGGTGACCATCCACGGTGACCACCCATGGTGACCACCAATACGCCAACGAACGGTACTGTGTTATCTGATGAGCCACATGGTTTGTTGTAAGTTTTATAACAATCTAAACGGCAAGACTGTAGAAGTGTAGCTGTACAATAACAAGCAGCACATCTCCTCTACACGCCCCTCCTCGGGCAGCCAGGCTCCTGACGGCTATTTCCATTTGAACTGCTGCCTCTTGAGGTGCGCATGGCGTTGGCGCTCCTTTTTGTCGTCATGTAGATGCAAGACACTGGGCTTCGCAGTTTTGATCGGCCTTTTGGACGGTCCTGCACTCTGCTTGTACTGATCACATTGTGGCTCATCGTCGTTGGCTTCTGTAGCCTTATTGTAGCGGAAAATATTGGCAGTGGTAACTGCCAAAGTGCTCAATGCGAACTTCCGCACTTGGCTTAGGAACACTGTTACCTGCCAGGGATGGACTTTTGCATCACCACGGCGCGGACTAGTCCCCATGCATTTTGCTGGGTGTCCAAGTGGAACGCTGTCGTTTATCGTTCCGTACGAGTCGGTGACTTTGGCCTCAATTCCTCTTGCTGGTTCAAGGGTTTTGAGGAGCTTTGACTCTTTTGTCATGAGCTCTTCCTCTTTTCGCCGATCGCAAAGACTTAGCAGAGTTGTTTGGGTTTTCGTAGGCGAGATGCGACAATCGCATGTATGCGAAAGATAACGCGGATCTTCTTGTGGCAATCCGGCCTCGATTCTGAAACAGATGCTTTCATTGTGGGGCCTAGATGACTTTTTAGGTCTGCCTCTTTTTCTTCTTTGCTTAGCTGTTCGAATTGGCTCATTGTCCATACCTATAGGCAGCCTTTTTAAGAAATCGCACTGGACCTTTAGCGGCTCGGCATTAGCGGCTACAGGCTTGATCACAGCACTATTTTCAGTGAGCTCTGTTATTCTAAAAGGTCGATTCCATTTACTGACCCATTTCGGTTGTTTAGATCCGGGTCGTTCCGCGGAGGTTCGCATGTACACTTTCTCCCCTATAGAAAAAGGCTGTTCCAAGCTCTTCATCTCATCCCTGAGTGGAATATTATCTTCTACCCGAGACACATTGGGCGTTTGGCCTGTATTCGTGGCAAGAATTTCGACATTGGGTTCGTTTGAGCCACATGCCACGTCCGGAATGAGTTCCGAGTTTGACCGTAAAACTCCTCCAGCATTTGTTTTCGGCCTGGAACTGAGTACACCTTTTGTTTGTGTCGGTGGTATGGACACACGCCGCACTACGATCGCAGCGTTTGTGTCCGTGCTGCTCGCTTCGGGCTCCTTGAACCTCACTCTTTGTTTCGGCCGTGACGGCTCTGCGCCACTTTTGAAGTGCGGACCTCTCAGTTGATCTTGTTTCTCGTTCGATTTTAACACCATGTTTAGCTTGCTCAGAGCGTTGGTGCCGAGAATTACGGTGTCATCCTTTGACTTTCTGACAAACATGGCAATTTTTTGTGGTTGAGAGGTTTTCGTTTTGACTTCCAGTCGAATCGCTCCCAAAAATTTTATCTTATTACCCGAAGCGTCATATATTGACTTTTGCTTCGACAACGGGATTTCTTCGACATTCCTGTCCAAGTCAAAGCCACGCTCCCTAGCCTCTGACAAGATCTTCAAGGGCATAATACTGATTTGAGATCCTGTGTCCATGAGAGCTACTTTCGTAGTACCCAGTAAGCACACTTGTTCTAGTGTCCGCTTTCCGAACAGATCATTTTTGGATAGGCCGGTTCTAACTCCTCCACAAGTCCACTTGTCAAGAGTTGCTGTGAAAGTGCGAGCTGGAGCTTGCTCATTCTCTTCCACCGCACGTGGTACTTGTCTACTTGAGGACTTCATTGTTGCTACGGCCTGTGTCTGTTTTGCTTTTTGGGTATCACTGCAATTTTCTGGGGCTTTCCAGCAGTCTCTTCGAAAATGCCCTTTCTTTCTGCAGTATGAACATTTTGCATCTATAGATGATTTCGTTCCATTCTCTCGTGGTTGTCACCTTCTAGAACCTCTGGGTTCCTAGTGGGACTATGAGCTCTAATGATTGCACTATTGGGCTGCCTAAAACCATGATTTCTCATAGAGGCTCTTACAGTGTTAGCCACTTGTCGGCTTCTTTCGATACACTGCGCTAAACTTTTAAGCCTTTCATAGGCCTCCTCTTGTTGGGATTGCTCCATAGTGCTGAATAGCTGGATATATTCATCCCATTCTGTGAGCTGTGTTATCAACTCTCCAGCGCGGATCATTGAAAGTTCCTTTTCGCTAGCATCGGGATAAACCCAGCGTGTTAGCTCTTCAAGCTCCACGCAATAATCCGAAATGGTGGAACGTTTCCTCAACTGCCTAAGTTTTACATAGGCTTCGGTGCGTTCCGCACATTCTGTAGTTTTGAATTTCTCTTTTACCGCTCTTATGAAGGTTTTGAAACCGCCATTTTTACAGGACTGTGGTAATGTTTCCACAATTGTCTTTGGCTGGCCTTCGAGTTTAGAGCAGAAGAGATGTATGAGCATGTCGTCCTCTAGACCAAGCCTAGCGTACTTCATATTGAACGAAGTCAGGAAGTTTTCAAAACCCTTCCCTTGTGGATGCGAAAAGGTGGGAACTTCCGGTAGTGCCATAGCCGCTAAGGTCGCCCCTACACTCAACTCTTGAATTGATTGAGGTGTAGTGAAGTATTCCAACCTTTGGCTCCTCTGCGGTCTCTGTGCTGGCATGCTTGGATTGGCTATGGGACAATTTACGTCCTCCCAACACTGCAAAGAGGAGACGTTATCAAAATCTCGTCGTCGCAATGATTCTGGAACTGTGTCACATTGTTCCAGTGTGGCCACCAGACCTTGCTCTGCGTGAGCTGCATCGAACTGTGGGAGCTCTGTATGTGCGAAGCTGCTCCCTTCTGGGATTTTTCTCATAGTGCTTCTGAAGTCCACTTCCTCCACGTCCGCATGCTGCTGTTGATCCCTCTGGTCCCTCTGAAACGACATTTTCTTATCGTTGCAGTGCCGAGGTGAACCAGATGCGCGTGTAAGGTTTTGGATAGGGACTGAAGCTTTATTGGAGTTTTCTAGGAGCTGCTTCACAGCGCCTAGTATCTGCGTTGAATTTACCCCTAGAAGCTTCGCTAGTCGGCGTATGCCCTGATCATCGTGCTGCGCCTGCTCGTAGAACTCGTCTTCCTCAGCTTTGAGTTGATCCCAATCGTGGCTTTGCCATTGAGAAAGCTGGTTCATAAACCGTTCTACCTTTTCAAGCTCGGTACTAACAATTTCACAGTCTTCGTCGGTTAGTTCGTGCAACTTCTTCGTCACCTCATCTCGATTTTTGGCTGCTTGGCGAGTGTCGCTGTCACTCCACAGCTTTTCGTGAACACGCTCTGGTAGTTTTTGCAACGCCTGCAGTCCTTTTGTTATCGTTGTCAGTGAGGTTCTCACATGAGCTGCCTGCTGCATGAGCTTCTGTACCTGATCCATTAGTGTCGTCACCTGCGACTGACGAGCCTGTACACGAGCTCCTTTGTCTTTCTCTAGTTGGAGCATTCTCTCCACCTCCCCTTCGATAGCCTGCTTACATTCCATTTTCTGGAAGTATAAAATCTCGCTTTCCATCATTTTGTGTACTAGCGAGACTCTGCTATCAGAGGAACGAATTCGAAACAGCAATTTGGGCTATTCGTAGACTCTCTTGGTGATGGAACTTCAGGTGAAGGGTAGGCTAACCGAAGAGTGCGACTATTCTATCGCAGTTTATCTGCCCCTGTTTTTTGGCTCTTCGGCTGGCTCCTTTTTCTTTTGTGGAGTAGTATTCCCTAGCTTGGTGGACCCTAAGCTTGCAGGAAACGGGTGCTTTTGTTGCCCCTAGCGAAATATACCCTTTTTCAAAATTTGGGCAGAGTTCTGCCTTGCAGAAACTCTATTCGCTCCACTGATATCTCTCTGGTGGATTGCCACTCAGAGTCAGTGGTACTACCCCACGGTAGTGTTTACAGCTCAACCGCGATGAGCGGCACTAGAGCTGTTCGCACTCTTTGGAAGGCGGAGGGGAACTCCTCTTCCTAGTGCTCCAGTAGGTGAAATAGATAATTTCACCCACTGCCTCCTACCTAGAAACCCGGTTTTCCCTAGAAAACCCGATTTTTTCCTACGGTGGACCTAGAGGGAAAATTCGGCCCCCATGTGGCGCCTTGCGGGCGCGATGTGCCAGAAGATTTCCGGGTTCACCCTTTATTTCGTCCACAGGATGGTGGTGGCTGAGGCCACGGCAGCCGCGGTAGCTGGTGGAGCCGGCGGTTGACGGTGGTCGGCGGCTGGAGCGGCGACGGCGGTGGTCGGGCCGGCAGCTGCAGGTGGTCGGCGGCTGAGCGACGGCGGCGGTAGTCTGGCCGGCGGCTGGAGACAGGCGACGGCTGGAGCACGAGGGCGGCGGCGGCTGCGGCTGGAGGACGGCAGCGGCTGCGGCTGGAGGACGGCGGCGGCTGCGGCTCGAGGAGAGAAGACTGGCGACTGGCGAACTGGCGAACTGGCGAACGAAGAACTGGGGTGGTGTGTGGTCCGGCCACCTTTTATAGGCGCTTTCCCGCGCCTTTTATCGGCGTATTGGTGACCATCCACGGTGACCACCCATGGTGACCACCAATACGCCAACGAACGGTACTGTGTTATCTGATGAGCCACATGGTTTGCTGTAAGTTTTATAACAATCTAAACGGCAAGACTGTAGAAGTGTAGCTGTACAATAACAAGCAGCACATCTCCTCTACATTATAATATTTATATTGTACTATTATTAAATGCTTGCTGTTCACTTACCCAGTTATTGCATTCGCTAAATGTGCCAGTAGACGGTCATACTTCCGTTTTCCTTGTTCACCAAGCCGGTCACTCGAACCCATTCAAGTAGAACACGTTTGTTTATGTTCTCTTGAAATGCCTTCTGCCGTTGCTCTTGCACCTTGCCGTTTCCCTAAACACATTTTGTTAGTCGGTTAACCTTGCTTATTCCTTTCCACATTCCTTAATTCTTATCCATATTCTTTTTATAATTCCTACACTCACTCCTTCTCTATTTCACTCTCTTTCACACACTCCTTCGCTAATTCCTTCACTTGCCTTCCTTCTATCTTTCATAAACTCTTCACTAATTCTTTAAACACGGGGACCATACCCCTTTAACAAATGGGGCTCTTTTGACAGGGTTACAAAAATGGTTACTGGCTATTGGGGGTAAGTAACCATGCCCTCATTAGGGTCTAGCCACTCTTTTACTAACTCATAACCTAATTCACTTTTTATCTGGGTTCTAGCGGGTACCCGCAGGGCAACCCCCTAAACCCTCCCCCCTAGTATATGGTCTAGACCCACCGTATACTGCTCTTTATGGGTCTAACAACAACAGTACTATACCTTACTACAACCAAGACTCATTCCATAAATGCAAGGTTAATAACTTATATATGTTAAATGACTTTGGAACTATTGATTCTCCCTCTAATTGCCAGGCAGCTTGTAAATATTGTTTTAATATTGATAAGAAACATTTCATTGTTTCACGAACAACTAAACTTAAAATTAATACATATACTACAAACACAGCTAATTGCAGCAGTGCTAACGTTGTCTACCGTTTAAATTGCCTAGATTGTGGCCTTCAATATGTCGGCATTACGTCCCGTAAACTTAAAGAGCGAATGCGAGAACATATTTATCACATTAATAAGAATGATACTTCCAATTACCTTTATAGTCACTTCAATGAATCCTGTAGAAATAAAAATTATTCTTTTTCTATATTAGATAATTTAACAGAAAATAAAAATAAAAACATTTTACAAAAAGAATTATTCTGGATTGAACTACTTATGACCTCTTATCCGTTTGGTAACAATGATAATATAAAATCTTATGGTAACATTTCTAATAGTATTAACCCTCTTACCCATAAACCCAACCACCCATATTTTAATCTAAAAATAACTAAAAACAGAATACGTACAGGTAAAAGAAATAGAGGAAATAAAATACGTGAAAACATTTTTCAACAAACGGAAAACTTTTTCAATTTCCTCAAAATAGAAAATAACACTAACATAATTAAAAATAAGCTTTACGGTCTCAATAAAAAGTTATCAGTAACATTATTAGGTTTTGCTTTGATGGCAATATTCTAAGCACTTTTGACAAAAGAAAAAGTCTATTACTCCCATGCCTACTTTGTAAATTTCAATTTAACAACAATCAAAAATATCAAACAAAATTTAGTAATAAGGACTATTGTAATTTAAAAACTACCTTCTTACATAGTATACTAGATAATATTAATTTAAACAAACTTTTAAATACAAATGCTATTAAAACACTTATTATAAACAATTCTAAAATTCATTTCCTTTAAGGTCATTTATACATATAATCCTCATATCTAAAGTATCCCCATATCTAAAGTAATTTTCAATTACAATCATAGCCTAAAGAATTTGACCAATCCGCAACTAACCAATATTTTTAATGAGGACTGTATATGCAATACACCTCACCATGAAAACTATAAAGATAAAGATTTAGGGCACATTGTCACAGGAGACCAATATAATATTAAATAAAAACTTCAGAGATATTCTTAGCAAAGGTTGTAAATTTAGACCTACCTACGACCTTAACAAACATAACCTAAACAGATGGATTAATTACACTATTAATAGCTATAAAACGGTCATTAAAAATAAGTATAAACTTAAGCACAATATTATTGAACAAATCTGTACAATAATCAACAAAACTTTAAATCACATATCAAAGCATTAATCTACTCTAACCCCAACAACAAGACTAAATGTCTAAATAACATCACCCTTAATAACATTAAACTCATGCAAAATAAATTGGTGTTTTGTCCTCTAGATAAAGCTTCCAATAACTACGGTATTGTATGTAAAAAAATTCTACTACACTTCCATAATGAAAGAAATGGGTCTATCTATTATGGATAGTATAATAAATATATCTAACTCTAATAATGTGTATAGCATTTCCACAATCAGTAACCCTTATGAAATTTTGAATAAGCACAAAAACTTCCTAATCAATAACAACCTCAAACCTAATGTTAAAATTTACATTCCACGCATATATGGTATTCCTAAACTTCATAAAACACCCGTTAAGTTTAGATACATAACTGGTGCAGCAAACAGTAGTCTAAAACCCTTCTCTGTTTTGCTCACGAACGTTTTATCATTTTTTAGAAAACACTTTTGTAATTATGTCAATACAATTAAAACACGGAATAGAAACTTTATAGGATATTGGTCTATACAAAATATAAATATTAGCGAACAATTAACTAACATAAGGGGTAACACTTTAAAGCTATTCTCAGCAGATTTCAGTAATATTAAGGAAATCATTAAACTGTGTTTTAAAAATGCTAATAAAAAATTCTTAGCTTTTAATGGCTTTAAATCCTTCTTTTATACTGACTCTACAAACAATACTAAGTACCACTACTATAATATTCAAGACATTATTTACCTTATAGATTATTTCCTAAATAACAGTTTTTGTAAATTCTCCAACCAACTTTTCATTCAAAAAGTAGGGGTACCTCAAGGGAGTAATGCTAGCCCTCTCCTAGCTGATCTCACACTCTCCTACTATGAATATAAATTCTCAATCAATAATGTCCCCAATTTCCTATTTAAACCTTATCGCTACATGGACGATTTACTAATTGTACACAATTCTCAAAATGATAACATCTATCGTACCCTCGTTACAATATTTGACAACATTCTAAACTTGGAAACTACACATGAAAATGATTTTTCTTGCAACTATCTGGATTTTAGTATAAAAATAGAAAATGACATTATTACTACAAGAATGTAAAAAAAAACCGACAATTTCCCCTTCCAAATTAAACGGTTTCCACATAGTTATTCTAATTTGTCGATAACCATCAAAAAAGCTACAGTTTATACCGAAATCCTAAGAATCGGCCGAACTTGTACTAAGGTTGAAGATTTTATTGATCGACTACTACTCACAAAAACCCAGCTTATCAGATCAGGTTATGAAAGAGAATTATTTATTCAATCACTATTTAAATGTATACTTAAAAACAAATTCATTCAATATAAATACAATATAATTAATTGCAAAGCTAACATTAGAGAAAAATTAAGTGAATGCTTTGATTTTTTAAAACATCATTTAAGTTAGATTCTCGTCATTCTCGGTCATACACATCACACACACACATGCACACATACACACACACTCACACACATACACACAGGCACATACACAGACATACACACAGGCACACACATATACACACACATACACACTCACACACACATATACACACTAATAGCTAATTAGTTACTACACAACCTTCACTATTAATTATTTCAATATAATAACTAGAAGGCAAACCACTTACCTCCATCCAAGGCTCCTCGTGGCTGTCCATCGCACCTCCTATAGACATCGTAGCCGCACAATTCTGAAACACAATTAGTTAATCATTCCGAAAGTTGTTACAAACACCGAATACGTAGCGATTGTGGCAACAAGGATAACGAGTACAAACTACGTTTCGATTATAGCAAATGCGGAATATGAACGTGAACGACGTGGCGATGGCGAATAGCCCTCGTACTGGGCGGCTTCGAATGAATTCGCCCCTTCGCGGAGCAAAAACAGTTCTATTAATAATTTAAGGCGCAAACAAAACATCCAAATAGTTTTCTATGCAGGACCTTTTTTTAACAATTTGCACGCTTACCCTTTGTCCAGCGTTGTAGCACATATTTGAACTTTTTCTTCGATCTGCATCGCCGTCTGCACTCTCTTTATTAGAGAAATTCCACACACAACTCCTGCTGTTGCAAGGGACCTCGTCGAGTCGGCTAGCCGTCTGTGCTCTCCCTACTAGAGTTTTTTCTCATTTTGCTCTTCGTACTTTCTAACATTGCACTAGGCTAGGTCCATTCTACTAGCCCTCTGCCCTCTCCGCTCTACTTCATCTCCTTGCTTGCTTCCTTCGCAACGTATATATGATGTAGAACATACATTTTGACATCTGGGTTGCATCGGAACAGATAGGCTCCATAGAAAAAGGTTATTTAGTGCACTTAGCCTTTTAAGTTGGACAGTTACAGTTGGACCTGCTAGGTACCGTTCTCCTCTTGCGCTAATTAGTATCAGTTCGTAACTTATACCATTATAATTGTTACTACACTATTAATTGTTACTACACTATGAATCGTTGACACCCCTTGATCTTCATGACTTGGTGTAATCACGTACCTTTCCTCTTGACGTCTAATTTTATGTCATCATCTCACATTAATGGCTTCTTTCCTTCCCTATCTTCATTTACACTATTTCCTTGCTCTTGGATTGATTAACTAAGCTCCTAACTTACTTCTACTGCACACTTTGCTAATTCAACATAATCGTTGCAACAATTACAAATACTCGCTATAAGGAATTTTCGACAGTGTACAGTACGAGGCTCTTCCATTTTACAGGTTAGTTTACCAAAATCTCTTAGCCCGTTCCTCCCTTACTGACGAGCACAGGGAACGGTTATGGCCTTGGTTTGGTTTCCGTCTAAGGGCACGTGCGAAACGGAAACCAAACTATTGCTTTGGTTTTTGTTGGTTTTGGTCCTTTTGTTTTCATTCCGTTTCGTCACATTTTCAGCCATCTGTTTTTCCTTCCTTTAGCACGAGTCACACTATGAGTCGAGTCCGTGAGAGTCTCTGGATCCCACAACTCCGTGCGGAAGTCACCAAGTAAATACGAAACTGTGTCACTTGTCAGAGAATGAAAAATGTACCGTATAAATACCCCGAACAAAGTGATCTGCCCTCGAGAAGGGTAACCAGCTCGCGGCCATTCGCACTTGTAGGGCTGGATTACTTTGGACCCCTTCTCTTTAAAAACGAGAACGAGTTGACAAATGCTACGGGTGTATTATCACGTGTCTTGTAACAAGACGGATTTATCTCGATGTGGTAATCGACGTCTCTACGGTCGCATTTCTTCAAATGTTGAGAAGATTTTTTTTTTGAGAAGAGGCGCTCCGTTGTCTATAACAAGCGATAATTCTCCTACATTTGCACTTGGTGATTCCATCTTATCCGAGTGTTTTCAAAACGTAAAGGATGATCCGATGGTTTCCAAAAAAATTAGTAGTAGACAAATACATTGAATCTACATCACTCCTTACGCACCTTGGCAAGGTGGAGCGTATGAAAGGCTGATTGAAATTGGCTCTTCACAAGTCTATAGGGAAAGTAGTCCAACGCGGGAAGATCTACTCACCTTACTAGTGGAAATTGAGGGAATGCTGAACACAAGACCCCTTTTATATGTCGAGTCAGAATTTGAAAAGGATCGCGTCTTGAGACCCATAGATTTCTTGCAAAACGAATTCGAAGTACCGCCACCGCTAGATACGAGAGAGGAGGACGTCAGTGATCCTACGTACTTGACTTTGTTGATCAAGCAGCCTTTCAAACAAGATTGCAGGTTATTCAGGCAATAAATAGTTCGAGTAAGCTAACTGAAAAGTTTTGGCAACTTTGGCAGTCTAAGTATCTCAAGTCGCTACAAGAATAGAATAACAACGAGATGTAGGAAACCAGGAAGAAGGTGAACTACGAGTCCAACGCGTTTACAAGTACGGGAATGACACTAATTCTCTTGGCCATGGTCATTACCACACTAGTTGGGAACTGCTCAGGTTTTCACAACGTACAAGCCACACGCCATGAACGATATATTCGCTGCATCCAAGAAGGGGTAGAACTTGTGGCAGCAGATCAATTTCCATATGAAGTATGCGCAGAAGGGTATTGTAAGCACTACGAAATTCCGAGTGTGAAAGAGAGTGTACGGTCACACCTCAAGTAGTGCTATATGATCACGACGTGCAGTGGAAGATTCTCGAGAATGCATGACAAGGAACTATCCGAACAACATATCCGTCAGCCCCTTTTTGCGATAGTGTAGATTGTACATTCTGTAGTGCTATACTTTTTAATACCGAGTGCTGGCCCATGGGAGCCATTACCGTAACCACCTTGCTCCTCTATTTTATCTTCACACGATGCTACGTTTTCCTCTATGTTCTAATAGTTACTGGAATCCAATACGAATTTTGCTAAGTTGCTTGCAACAAATTCTTCGTTGCGCGTCAAATACGGTATGGAGGAAGTACACTAGAGTTTCTCGCAGAAGAACAACAGATTTAGCAGAGCTATTAGCAGTATCTATGGGTGTAATGCTTCTCTCCTGTGGAACACAAGGGTGTCAGGAAATCAGTCTGTTTTCTCACCACGGTACCGTCTTGGAGGGCGATGATTCTGTCCTGTGAACCTGAGACGGATTACTTCACTCGGGACACGAAATATCATGTCGTGGGCAGCAACCGTTGTCCGCACACTGGTTCCTGTATCGGTCTGAAGTGTGCTGATATAAACGTATCAAGTCTAATTCCCGAAATCGAACAGGGAAATTCCTACCCAGGCAATACCTACTGTATTGAGTCTTGCAGAGGACCAGGGTGCGATTGTTTTTACTGGAGTTTAGGATCCTTGTTCCATCGAGTGTATGTAGTGCCCACTTCAAGTCAGATTTTTAAAATTTTTTACCATAACCGATGGAGGAAGCTGCAAAGGTTGAGCTCAACCATTTCAACTCCAAAATTAGCGGAAAAAAGCTCGTTGCTCAGATGTCCCCTAATGCACCTTTTAGATGGAACGAGTTTTCTTTCACGTTAAGCTCAATCTCTGTACCACCAACACCACTTCTGGATACGCCCTTCGTCACGGACAACAACCAATCCGCGCTTTGGGATCTGCACGTGGTACCTGCTATGTATTGCTCTAATTCGAGTGCAGCTGGGAGTTTGAAATGTGACGTAAGTGAGGACTGTGCATGCTACGCGGCCGAAACGAAGGCCAACTGTAAATGCACAAGTATAGGTATTGCCTCGTGGTTCAGGAGACTTCAGTATCGTCTAGAAACGAGTATCATGATGGATGACGAAGTCTGTACAATCCCTAACACGATTCTCACAGGATGCTATAACTGCGTTAAGCAAGCTCATTGCAAGCTTCAATAGTTTGCACATCTTCTAGGCCAGTTCAAGCCGAAATCATCTGCTATGATTCAAGTTTCAGAGTAAACTGTAATGAAAGTGGAACAAAGTCAATCCTCTAGTTCAGCATTCGAGTTTTATGCTCACTTTCTTGCGGAAGTGTCAAGTCAACATTTGAGATAGTGGAGTATTAAAGTGCACACATTCGGAGCACGAAATGATCAGTTCATGGATTGAAGGCCGAACAAAAATCTCCAGGATACTCAGTGGCCGGACAAATTCCATATCGCAAACGTCTTCTGGCAATGGTACAAGACTCTTCTAATAGCGATAGGTTTCCTTCTCATAATGGTTGCACTTACTTATACATTTATGTCTACCTGTGGACTTCGAGTAGCTGGAACAGCGCTTCGAGTTAGCGCACAAATTTCGTGGCATTTATTTCGATTATGCTTTCGAGTTCCTATCTACTGCGCTAAACGTCTACGCAAAATGCACAAAAAACTGCTGTGAATATCGAGTTTCCTTATCCGTAGTCACTAGTTTAGACGTAGTATTTATCTCGTATTCCATTAGAAGTAAAATATTGCGGATGGTAGCAAATGATGTGAACGACGACGCGAGGTACCTGTCAGCACTAATGGTTAATCGACACATGTTCTGGAGTCAAATACAAGGCGAACTGCGGAGTATACAAGAAGCGTTCCATCAACAGGTCAGCTTCGCATCGCTTACCCAGTTACCCAGCAACAATGGAGCCATATGTTATCAGATGAGACATTCGTGCTAGGATCACCTGCTTACAAGATTGTGAGCATCACGAAGCTGCTACGCAGCTTGATACTAACGAGGGAAAAAACATCGCGCATGGCGACCCGCTTCGTGTAGACGAATCGCTTCTACAAGGAGGTGGGAGGTATTAACGAAGAGAACATCATGGTCTCCGTCAAGAAATGGGACAGTCAGACAGAAAGCATAATCTTACTGCTTGACAAGAACAAAAACGCTTCGACGCGGTCATCAAAGAAATGGAAGACAAGTTAGCACAGGCAGAAAAGGATTTCAGTGTCGGCTACAAACGCAGAACACATCAGCGTACTATTTCGACAAGCATTCCAGAACTTGACTGCGTCGGATAAAGATGATGCTGACAAATGGTTCGCCAAACTCCAGGGTCAGATAATTCCCAGTCAGTCGAGTTATCGCGTCTGAAGCAGATATTAGAGGGAAAGGGGCTGTGCGAAGAAAGACGACGTCGACGAGGCCTACTTGACAAACGTGATACAGTAAGTGAGTGGCGCGGTTCCTGAAGCCGAGCAACCTAAAAGACCGGGTTCTCGGAGCTAGTATCAGACATGTCAGACCACGACGACGAGGGGAGATTCGATCACCTGCATGGAGCAATGACTCACATCAACAGGAAGAGAAGTCCATGGAGGAAGCCAAGAGTTCTACGAGTTTGAGGGAAAAGCCCCAGATGTCCGAGGAGATCATGGAATCCCATCCGACATTGGCATGGGATCGAGTTGTTGTCCAAGGGCTACGAGATTGAGTTGTCGAACGGGGTGATCAAGTTCGAGTATGCCGAGACCAAGGAAGTAAGAGGTCGCCGGAACGCGAGGTCGAGTTAATGCCTGGACCCAGCAGTAGAGAAGAATTCGTACCAATGAGGCATGGTAAAGCAAGTCATCGACAAGGAGAGGACATTATTCGACAACGCATCGAGTTTTAGCAGTCTCTCGTTGACCGTATGAAGAACGACATCAGGAATTTTCCGCACCGAAAACGGGAGTATCTGTATCCTTACACTGGGCAGTTTGGTGAGATGCATGTTTTGCAAAGTGGTTGGAGAGCATTATTCGGACTCCTGTCCTGTTGTCACTGATGGCGATGAGAGATTTAACATAGTGTTGGACGAGAACAAGTGCCAGTACTGTTTGGAGGAATGCAATCCGGATAAAGAATGCCCATACAAGAAAAAGGAATGCTTCTACTGCAAACGTGTCAAAGGAACTGCCTTCGACAAACGACAATGGCCACCACAAAGCTCTCCGTAACATTCCAAATAAGCGACACGTTGCGCGTGCACTTCTCAACGATGCGAAAGACGAATTACGTGAACTGTTTGGCGAGCTGTCTCGAATCACAGCCGCTGGAAGGAACAACACAAACCGCCTCGATGAGCAGCCGGCACAAAACGGACGGGAGAAGAACTGATGGAAATTTGGCAGGCGGAGTGAAATCAGCAGCCAGTTTCTGGTTTTTTTCTGTTTTGTTAAAACAGTTTCTTTGTATCATTATTTTCATCTTCAGAATAGTCAAGAATGTTATGGTGGAAAGCGGCATGTTCTCATGTTTCTGATGGAAGCCGGAGATTAGACGGACGGCAACAACGATCAGCATAGAAGGAACGATGCCGCACCGCGGACCGTCTACAACTATCTCAATCAAGTTCTTCTCCGTCTTCCATCGAGTCATCCTACTTTTCCTATTTCTTATTGATCTTTATTAAGCAGTTCTAGAATCAATATTTATTATTCGAAGGCGTTCTCTTGTACGAATTGCGAGTCTCCGCGTGGCACATTCTTGAGGTTTTGGCGAGCATCGAGTTTGCTAGTGACGTCTTCAAGTGCAAACTAAATGGTGGAGTCTCATATGTACATAGCGATGCGTACGTTTTTAGCCGATTTCATGACTTTGTCAATGTTTTTGAAAGCTACCGCGCCTGTGATTTCCTCCTGTACAAATCTTACACTGTAAAGATTGTTGGCCACGTTGACTTCGTGATCTACGTAACTCCACGATTTCTCATAAAAATGGCCGCCTTAAGAGGCAACCAACTATTAGTTGATGATCAACAACCCATTTAACCGTTCTGCCAGGTCGATGCAGCTGGTACCATTGACAGTGTTTGAAGCTAAATAGCCCTGCATTCATAAAACAACTGAAGGAACATGACCATTTGCAGCTGTTAGGAAACACATAAGGCTTGAGTTTAACCATTCCTACTTCATATGGTGCCATGTGGTGAGGTTGGAATGATGTGGGATGAGTGTCACCGTCTGTCTGATGCTGAATTCATCGCGTCATTGTTTTATAACCTTCCCATTGTTGATGTTCTAGATAGTGTGATTCCTTTCTTCTTGCATTGCTCTTATAAGAAACTACACAGGCTAAACCTCTTTAAACGCTCGTGCAGCGTGTCAGCATAGTCTTAATGCTGTGACGATTTCCTTTTATTACAGCACTTTGTGGCCTCAGGCTGGGTTGTTAGGGGTGATGAGTGGGTTGGTTAGCAAGGGAGCTTAGACTTGATCAAAAAAATTTTTGGAAATATTTGCCATTCTACAGGATGGTTCGGTTTTTATGATTAACTACCTGCAGCTATAGAAGCGACAATGGCTGTTACTGAAAGAAGCATTGCTTCGGCTAAGTACGTAGTGCTACAACTTGACGCTTAGATGCTGAGCAGCCAGGAATGGTGCTCGAGAGTGGTTTCATATAAATAACCGCTTTAAAACTGGGCTGAAGATGCATTCTATTTTCTTTGTGCCATTCTTTTCCATTACCTAACTTCCCTACCAACAATATGTTTCACACAGCAAATTTTGTGGCAAGACTTCCGTGTGTAATAAGGGCTTATAGCAGACTGGTCCAATTTTCTTCTTAAATATTGTAACGCCATCTGTTCACGGACGCGCTGCCTCCACATTACTATCATAGTTCCTTTCTATATCCCCCTGCCTCTGATATCTTCTGCTTTTGATATAGAAATTGGTCGTCGCCCACTTCTCTGTTAGTTGAATAAACGCTACAACATGGATATCAATTCTAAGGGGGTTGTCCTGTAATATAAAATATAGGGGTACTACATAACCACACCTACTCATTACACTATACATAGATGTCATAGTTTTCAAGTGTAAAATGAAACAGGGTGGCACCCAACTGATGCAGCTTTAGGTTTGACTGGGCTACTGTTGTTCGTCATACACGTTCGCTGTTTTTTAAATAGTTACGCTCAACTTATGCTTATCTGTAAGGCTCTCATTTGACACCAAGAGGTGAAATCCAGCAACGGGGAGCTATTTCCTTGCCAACAGCATTTCGCCCAACAGCTGCTGCAACCGCATTTGCCTCGCTTGCCTTTCGACCAAGTTATAACTATGAAGGTTTAGATTAGAAAAAATCGTAGTGCGCATGCTCGAAAAAAGTTGTTGTTGTAATTCGAAGAGATTCTTGGAGAACTCAGGTAGCTAAAAAAACAGGTATTCAATTAAGCCGTTGCATATGAAATGGCTGATTTGGACTGAAACCTTTCTTCTTCTTCTTCTTCTTCTTCTTCTTCTTCTTCTTCTTCTTCTTCTTCAGCGTTTGTCCCGCTTCGTGGCAGGGTCCGCTATTCTGGTGTCATGACGCCACCTTTCCCGATCCAGCGCTAGATCAGGATGGACACCAGCTACTTTCAAGTCCATATGTAACGTATCAGCCCATCGCTGCTTCGGCCGCCCTCTAGGCCGCTTTCCTATTACCTCGAAGTTAAGGCCTATCTTGCGGACGCTGTCTTCCCTTCCACGCAGAAAGTGGCCGTACCATCGTAAGCGAGCTTCGCGCATCTTGTCCGCTATCGGCGCGACACCGAACTTCTGCCGAATGACATCGTTTCGGATGAGGTCCATGCGCGTCACTCCAGCCGTCCAGCGCAGCATCTTCGTCTCCATGACGCTGAGGCGCGTTTCAACTTCCCTGGTCGCAGGCCAACACTCAGCACCGTACATTGCTACCGGCCGGACGACTGCCCTGTAGATCTTCGACTTCAACTGCTCTAGTATCTTCCTATAGCAAAGCACGCCAGTCAACGAACGCCACTTGGACCAAGCTGCACTTGCGCGTGAATTCACTTCAACCATCAGTTTGCCGTCAGACGCGACTGCTGATCCCAGGTACTTAAAGACTGCAGTGCATGGGAGCTCGATGCCGTTAACCTTGATGGAGCTGGACTCAGTAACGTCCGTCGTTAGGTATTCGGTCTTCTTCACGTTCAGTTTGAATCCAAACCGCTCCAAGCGATCACATCAAGCTTGCACCTCTCGCTCAAGTTCACCTTTATCCTCGCTAGCGAGCATCACGTCGTCGGCATAAAGCAACGTCCAAGGGACGGGCTTCTGAAGATCTCGTGTGATGGCATCCATGACGACAACAAAGAGGAGTAGGGAAAGCGCAGAACCCTGGTGTACCCCGACAGAAATGGGAAACTCCATCGAGGTTCCAGCTGCAGTTTGAACTCGACTCTTTGGACAAGAGTAGAGAATTCGCACCCACTCTATGAGCTCTTCAGGAACTCCATGTTGACACAGGGCGTACCATATCACTTCGCGCGGTACGCGGTCAAAGGCCTTCTCCAAGTCGAGAAAAGCGATATGCACTGGTCTCTGTTTCTCGCGATGCTTCTCTATCAGGAGGCGGGCGGCGTGAATGACATCAACGGTGCCACAGCCAGCCACGAAGCCGCACTGATTGCTGGGAAGCTGGACGATGTCACGAATTCGTCCATCGACAATTCGCTCAAAGATCTTCATGCTGTGCGAAAGCAAGCGAATCGGACGGTAATTGGAGCAGTCTGCAGGACTGCCTTCTTCTTCCAAATCGGAAACGTCGTACTTTGGCGCCAACTCTCAGGGATTTTCTTCTCCGCCACAACCTGATTAAAGAACTTCGCCAACCACTCAGCAAGGTACCAGTACTTGGACTTCCATAAATCAGCTACCACGTCATCGGGCCCAGTCGCTTTGCCTGGCCTCATCTTCTTCAAAGCCGCTTCAATCTCCTCCACGGTGATCATTTGAACGGGGCCGTGGGTTGGAGCCGTAGAAGCGATGGCTGGATGAGGAAATTCTACCGTAGAAACTTCCTCAAAGTAGTCGCGCCATCGCTTCAATGCCTTCTTGCGGTCCATAAGAGTACGGCCATTCTCATCATTGATGCCGAAAAACTTTTCAATGTCCTCGGTCTGCCGATGGCGAAACTTTGTAGTCGGTACAGATACCGCTCACCATCGCGTGACTCGAGCTTCTCGTTGACATCTCCATATTGAGTGGCTTTTGCAACAGCCTCTCTTCTCTGCAGTCTTCTTCGCTTCATGGTACTTCTGCTAGTTATCGGGTGTCTTTTCGCCGAGAAACACGTGATAGAGCGACTTCTTCTCTCGCACTTTTGCTTTCACGTCGTCTGTCCACAGCCATGCCTGCTTGTCGACCATCCGTCGCCCAGGCTTCGTAATGCCGAGTTCCGACTGTGCAGCTTGACGAATCGCGTCGGCCGCCTTATTCCAAGTTTCGTCGACAGACGTGACTGTCGGTAACCGCACGCGAGAAATCACAACTGCTTCCTTCTCTCTCATTCGCCGCCACTTGATCCTCGCTGCATCGCATCGCTCGACCTGCTTCAACTCGGAGGGGCGATCTTCAACTACAGATCAGCGGTCGGTGCTGTGGTGCGACCGTCTCATACGGCACGATCTTCGCGTCTGTGACAAGACTCCAGTCGCGATCTCTCACAAGGACATAATCTCTCTGAGTCTTGGTACTCCCATTGTAGTACGAGACAAGGTGCGAGTCGCGTTTTCGGAAAACGGTATGAGGCTATGCGATTCCGCATACTGAAGAATACGCTCACCATCGGCGTTACGAGACCCGTATCCGAAACCACCATGACAGCTGTACCCGTCTTTCGTAGCACCTACGTGCCCATTAAGGTCACCAGCGACTATGATGACATCTTTCGACGGTACCTCTGCTGTCTTCTCATCAAGCACGTTCCAAAACTCATCCTTGGCTTGATCGGAGCAGCCACTCTGCGGAGCATACGCAGAGAAGAAATGATAGAGTCGCTCCTTAGCGGCGACAACGATCTTCATCAATCGATCGTCAAAGCGCTCGACGCTTACAATCGAGTCACGAAATCGTTCGGAGACGATTATTCCGACGCCACTGGTGGTCCTGGGACTTCCACATAGAACGGCCTTGAAGCCACGTCCTATGCCCCTTGACTTGCGGCAGGACCACCTCCTCCCCTGCACCGCACAGAGATCAACTCTTCTACGCTCCAGTGCTTCAACCAACTCGCACGAGCGGCCCGTCAACGTACCCACATTCAGCCTTGCCACGCGTGCCCTGCTTACGTTACGAGACTTTCGAACTAGCTCAGTTGCCCCCGATGCCGTCCTCGCATCAGAGACCCTCGCATAGTGTGGAAAATTCCACACTCGCCGGGCTTTTTGAGTGCGTGTCGGCTCCCGCGGACGCCGTAGCACTACCTCGAAAAACCTGCAATATCGTGAACCATGTGATGTGACATGGGTGTTCGTAGGCCGCCCTGTCACAAGGGCCTGTCGCCTGCAATCGAATGTCCGTGTTCGGCTTAGCTCGCAGAGCGGGCAGCTTCCAGTGACACCACGTGGAGGAATGGACATCGCCACCATTTGGACTGAAACCTTTGATAGATCATAACTCCGATCACAACTGAAATAAGCACGATTACAATTAATATAATTTTGTCAACGCGACAACAGCTTTGACATTTCATTTTCATAAAAATTAGATCTACGAGAATTATTAAAACATAAGAAGTCATCTTCGACATCATCTTGCTGCTGAATTTTAATCCTTCACATGACGACCTAAATGCTTGAAAAATGATAACCGGTAGGGGACAGATCTGGTGAGTATGCTGGTTGTGGCAGAGTCTCGTATCTCAGTTCATCCAGTTTCTGGAAAACAATTTTTGAAACGTGCGGACGCGCATTGTCATGCCGTAGGATTAGGCCTCATCGGTTGACCAAAGTTGGGTGTAGATTGCGCAGCCTTAGCGAAACACGCGTGTCGTGGCGCTTCGGCACCTGCCCGGGGTCGATCCGTGCGTAATCTATTTACCCAATTTTCCGATCGCATTTAAGTGGATTAGTGCTGCCGACAACGCCGAAAAGCTGTGCTGGCTCTCTCACAGTTTGACGCGGATCCGCTTCCACCATGACATCGAGTTGATCGCCGTCAAGGAGTGCTGCCGGCTTACCTCGGTCTTCGACTTCAAGACTTCCATCTCCAGATCGAAAAACTTTGAACCAATGGCGAACTATGCGTTCCAAAGAAAAATCCTTCCCAAATGATGATACGAGCCGCGGCCGCGGCGTTGTGTCCACTCTTCCATTCAAGTAGAGCAGCCGAATACCACGTTGATTCACACTGTAAAAACGACGTCGGAAACTAGGCAAGAGGGAGTTACGTCACAAAATCTATATACGGTAAGAAAGCAGAGGTTCTGCTACAGCCACGAGAAATCGATCAGAAAGTGAGGTAAAATGTAGTCCGCTTTTGTATAATAAAAGAACTCTGCCACACCCAAGAGGCTATACACAGTTTGACTCCAGCTCTTGGCTGCAAGATTGCGGCAAACGTTCAAGAAATGCTACCAATGATTATTCCTCTTTGAATACATAACATACAGACAGCAACCGACATTAGAGAATTAGGTTATCTTTGGTGCCGCTGTAGCTTTGACAACGTCTTCCTGGCTTATTACTTTTTTGAGTTAACCTCCATTTTGACAGAGAATCACGCAATGGAACGACTTTTTATTTTGAACCAATGAGTTGACATTCTCTGTACGTCCCAAGACTACTATCTGCCTGTTTGAACTTTCAGGTTTTGTGTAATGCAAAGGCTTGACCGTGACGTGAAGCTCGGAGTGAGACTGTCGACAATTAAACTAGAACAGTCGTATCTTGAAGTGTTGCGTCGGTAACTCTTTTCCATATGGAACGGAATTTTATTAAAAGAGCTAGACTGTTGGTAACTGAAGCAAAACTGTCGCAGCTTCTTCCCTGTCCTTCATCCGAAACGTTCATTACATACATTACATACATACATTAGATGTGATGTCTGTCTGGTCTATACACATCGCCTTCTCCTTAGATGCTGTCAAAGAGGCGCATCACTGATAATGCAGCTTTCAGATCACTAGTTCCATTAGGAAGAGCAGTGGATCCCAAGGCAATGGCGAAAAAAAGTTGCAACAGCGGCAATGATGCAGATGCTGGTAATTATTAGACAGACAACGCGGCCCCTCTTCCTAATTCTGATTATACTGTTCAGAAATGCGCATGTCGGCTTGAAAAGTCTGCTCAACAGTACGTAGACCAAGGCAAGTCCGAACATTCAAGAAGGGTGATGTAGAGAATCTATAGTTACTAGCATGCACTGAAGATGGTTTTAATGTTAGGCAGCTTCCTCAAAGCTTTTTTGGCTGTTTCGCTAGCTTTTTTACTACATTTCCCTACTCAGGTTCAGCATGAGCACTTCGTTTCAAATTCAGGCGACGGAGGATTGGTTCGAAGAACTGGAAGAGCATGGTGTAGGCGACGAGAACAGATATTCCAGTAGCTTCTCGACACCCGGGGCAATGGTCGGACACTATACTCAGGTGAGAATCCGAAGTGTTCATTTAGCGGCTGACGACTCACTGAATTTACTGTTATTTTTTGTAATATTCGGTTCTTCTTCTTCTTTTTCTTCAGCGCTTGTCCCGTTCCGTCGTGGATTCGCTTTTTTGGGGTTGTGATGCCACTTTTCCTGATCCTGGGCTTGATCAGTGTGGACGCCATTTACTTTCATGTCCAAGTGTAATGTATCCGCCCAGCGCTGCTTCGGGTGTCCTCTAGGCCGCTTTTCTGACATTTCTAGATTAAGGGGTATTTCGCGGATGCTGTCATTTTGCCCACGAAAAACGTGGCTGTGCCTCGCGCATCTTATCAGCTATTAGCACGACACCGAACTTCTGCAGGATGACATCGTTTCGGATGCGGTCCATGCACGTGAGATCAGCCGTCCAGCGCAGCATTTCGGTCTCCATGGCACTGAAGAGCATTTCAGCTTTCTCGGTCGCGGGTCATCTCCCGGTACCGTACGTTGGTAATATACACTGGATCCGAATGAATTATTTTCGGATATTCGACTCGGATATCCAGATGCGAATCATCCAATTATCCGCCCCCACCAAGCTGCCCTTATCCGATTCATTCAAAAATCCGGTGTTCGCAAAATCGCCTTCATCCAAATCATCCATAAATCCACGGTCCGCGAAATTGCCATTATCCGAATCACCCAATTAGCCGGACCCTAGAAAAATGCGATAATTCGGATAAAATCGGATAACCCGTTCAATTATCTCGTTTCATTTTGAAATCGCGCACCTTGGATAAAAGAACATTCAAAGCGAATTTCGTGGGCGGGCACGCTGCTGCGTCATAAGTTTTCGCACCTCGCTGCGAAAGAGTGTCGGAATGAGGTTGAATACATTTAGCACGCTGCTGCGGTACGTCGATCTTGGCATCCTTTTCTTCAAATATCATGCTGCGCTGCCGGTGGACAGGAAGGACGGGGACTGAGGAAGAGAAGGGTTTGAGCACGTACTCTGATCGGCACTTCGCTATTTCACATTGTGTAGCATTCGGCGCTAATTCTGTGAGGGGGGGGGGGGGGGGGGGTGGGGTCACCATGCAGTGGGACCCCATACCGCGCTTTTTGCTGCACGAAATTAAAAATGTTATTCAACACTTTCATGTCTACCATTTGGTGAACTGTGTTAGACCACTTCTGATGTAATTCGACATGCATATGCCTTCTTAGGAAGGACGAAAACCACTGAATACATGTAACCCACCCACCCGCCCCCCCCCCCCCGGCTCAATTTGCGTCATTTGATAATGGCATTTTGGAAGGCCCGGATCTTAGAATAATTCATCTTGATTCGGTTGACGGTGGGAGTCTTTCGATATATCCACTGATGTTGCTGCTGTTAAAGAATGGGTTTCTTTAAGGGATAATAGTATTCTGAATTGCATCTTGCGTTAATAAGTCGGATATCCGATTCGGCTATCCGAAAGTCCTCAAAACTGCCTTCACCCAAATCGTCCAAGAATCCGGGGTCCGCAAAATCGCCCTTATCCGAAACATCCAAAAATCTGAGGTCACCAAAATTGACCATATCCGATTCATCCAATTATCTGAAGTTTTTCAATCGGATCCAATGTACAGTTGGTAATGGCCGTACGACGGCTCTGTAGCTTTTTAACTTCATGCGCTCTGGCATCTTCCTATCGCAGAGCGCACCTGTCACCGAACGCCATTTGGACTCAACCTGCACTCACGCATGAGTTCACCACAATCATAATACCGTCTTCATATGCCACTGCTCATCCAGGTACTGTGCGTACAAGCTCAGTGCCGCTTATCTTAATGGAGTTGGACTTGAGTACGAACATCGCCATACGCATCGTACTAAGCCTGAACCTTTTGGACGAGAGCCGTCGCCGACTGGAATCCGCGGAATGTCAAGAGAACACCAGGACGCCCATCAACGTGTTGGTCGGGCTTCTTCGTAAAGGCCTTGAACGACCAATGTGACGCTTGTCGTGTGTGAGGACGATCTATTGGAGCACTCTGGCACGCGAAAGGGGCGAATGGAGGCATTGCTGGCGCCATTTCGAGCATCTTGTTGATCAACTTCGCGACAGATGATACAGGTGTTACCCCGCTACATTGCCATTTTCGCTCCATGGTGTAGAATAAAGGAAGCTCCGTCTAAATTTTAAGAAATTTAAGAAGGGATAAGTCGTTCTTGTCATACTGTCTCTACGACAAAATATGTTGTTTCGAGAATGCAAGCGCCGTTTGAAATATCATAACTTTGGGGATAGGGAAGAATTTGTAGTCATTCAAAACGCACATGAGAGCGCAGCATAACAAAAACTTTACGTCGTGTGAACTTAAGAATGGCGCCACGCTGTTGTACGAATCCCGCTGAGCACGACAGTCAATGAGCGCCTCTTGGACAAAAGTGCACTCACGCATGAGTTAACTCCATCCGTTAGACTACCATCAAACTCTATTGTTTATCCAAGGTATTCAAAAACCTCGGTACGTGGAAGCTTAGTGGCTCGCACTGCCATTCATCTTGATGAAGTTATACGAGCGTACGTCACTCTAGTAGTTCGGTTGACAGATTTTAATATAGGTTTGCATTTTTGGCCCAAGTTGTCGCGGGCACCACGAGTACAGATTATTCCCTAAAGTCTCGCATACAATTCCCAATCCTCCATTTCCTCCGGAGCAGATAAAACGGTCATCACACACATAGCCCGATGAACACGGACTTTCCCAGATACCAGTTATAAATTCAGATCGAATTCACAATATGCGATTGGTGTAGAATGCGTGGCGCATCCCGGCTTGATTACCGCCGATCTTTATCCCTTCTCTTTATGTTCACATTGCTAACATTTACATAACATTTAAAAAACCCAAAAAACTGTTGCCACTCCTACACTGCCTAATCTGATGTGATTCAGCTTGTTTGGCAAAATAAGAAGCAGCTCGGCTGTGCGATAGCTGACTGCTCCGATAAAAACGACTTTTGTAGTGTGGTAGTGTGTCATTATAGCAATCCGTGAGTTTCTCCAACCAACTCTGTTGTCGCATTCGCCTCCTCTGATTCAAATCACTGACTTCGACATTGTTAAGAGGAAACTACGTTGGCGAAATCATCTATCTCAAAGGAGAGCCGTGCTCGGCGTGCCCGAGTCCAACTGTTAAGTGTTTTGAGGAAGCAGGACTGTGCTTTTCTCCCAATTGAATGCCTCCATGTTCTTATCAACGAATGAAGTTAGCCAGACTTTTCAATGAACACAGATCGTAAAGCAACTCCATCTTCCGTGGAGTTCAGACGACGACGCCTGTAAATAAAGGAACATGACATGAACTCACGTGTGTTTGTAACGTCAACAAAAAATCATTTTGTATATTGTGCGCAGTTGCCGTGCTGTTACGTGGGTATGTAGAAGAGCTCACCTGTCATTTTGATGTTGAGTCGTTGTATTCTATCTGTCCGTCCGTGGACAATTAATAGCTAGTCGCTTTATTAGGATTATTCATATGTTCTTGCATTTTTGATATTTTTCAAATTTATATATATATATATTGATCAAACTAACCTTAGTCATCGAAATATCGCCCATCTTTGTGGATGACTGTCCACCATACATAGCTTCTAAAAGGGAGAAGCACCCAGCACACAACGCCACGGACGTCCCAGAAAACACTCCGCATCTTCTTTCTCGGGTGCAGGTCACCATTGGAAACTGCTGATGGCTTCTCCTCTGCTGATGTCAAGCATGCTTTGCTGTATGTGACACATGCAGCAAAGCATGCTGATCTCCATAATGAGCGAGTCCGACCAGTCAAACCGGCGAGAGCGGAATAACTTGAAAAGGCATGCATCAGCTCGTGTGCCTTACTATTCAGGTGACATATTATGTGGAATCCATTTTCGTATTTTCCAGACGAATCCAAGCTCTCATGATTTACGAAAGACAGTGGGTTGGCTAGAAAAGATGCTCTCACTAACTCACGAGTGGAACGGATCTGCTTTGACGGCAGCCAGTAGGGAATCGCTGTCGACCATCAACTCGCGTCCAGACTTGGGTTGCTCGGACAACGAAAAATCTCCCAATTTAAAGCGATTCATCCAATTGTCACAGGTACCCGTATAGGGTGCATCCTGACCCAAAACACGTACCAGGGTACGATGAGCATCGGCCGACATGTCCCAGCTGGAGCTCGTAAAGAAGGCAGTGACGGAGGAGGGGTTTTGAAGATTGCATATTTCTTGGGATAAGCGGCTGGTGGAGTGCTAGTAAGTTGCTTTGGTATGAGCTGACCTTTGTCCATTCGCACGACCTATTGCGAAATCTCTTCTCTTCTTCGGTTTTTCTCGAGCAGGAAAGCCGAGTCAAGTTGCAAAATAGCAAGAACATATGGATCACCCTAATACAAGCCCTGACCCCGAGATGTGTTCAGGTTAATCCTTCATTGTGAAAATCACGTATAGGCGATCGCCGTTGGACGGGTTTCACAGCAAGTAGGCAGTATCGATCGTCCATTCACTGTGATTTCAAAGATTTTTGTTCAGGGCTGACCGTTTGTAGTGGGAATCATGGTAGACGGAAAAACTTCACAATAACCAATTCGTTGTAATATCGACGAAACGATCACTAACGGCTTTTTCTAAACCGGGCTCATAGTTAATCGTTTAGAGTGGAAATGTCGCTCCTAAAGAAGGGAATGATTCCAATTGGTTACAGCACATTTCTAGCCAGTAGTCAGACAGACGGGTTGTTAAGAAGGCTGGACTTTTCTTCAGTTAAATGACGGTAATCAAGATTGTCAGTTTCGAAAATTCATTGATCTTGCCAAGTTTCTGTACAGAATGAAAACAAAAGTATATGCGCGACAACATGTATTAGGAGGTAATTAGACATCTGTACAACATACATACGAGCACCTCACTTCGGTACATCACATCGACCACAGTCCTTGTCGACGAATCCCTCGATTTGCACTGTACTTTCATGCACACCGTAGTCGTTCTTCAGCATAGACCTCGTCTTTCTCAGTACTGACTGAGCGATTTCCGGCTCAGCTACCTCGAGATGCACGGACACGGCAACCTGGCATTTGAATGACTCTTGAAGCTAGTCCTATGGGAAACTGACAGATCAAGCAATTACCTTGTCCATTGTGAGAGCCCATATTCTCAGGTCGTGCACTTTTCGCACACCGTTGATCTGCTCCAGTGAAGAGAATACGCGGGAGAAGTCTATGTTGCTAGGTCTTCCTAGAATTCGAAGCTTACAGTACTATACAGTGAGAAAACCTGGTACGTGTCGTGAATGTGAGCAGCATTGGAAGGTAGGCGTGTGCCAGCTAATCATAACCAATCGAAAATCCCGACCAAAGACGCGCCGATCAACCAGACCACCGACCGTACACGCCCTCTCTTACTGTCACTTCTATTCGATGTGGCCTGGTTGTCTCTAACACCTCTCAATGCTGGACACATTCGCGACTAGTATCGAAAAATCACTGCAGAATGTGCAGTAACAGAACGAGCGTATTAGATCGGTCTGAAAGCTTCCGCTGTTTTCAGTTTCTAAATTCGAATGATCATAATCTCAGTCACAATAATACATCTCAATTAATGCAAAAATTATTAAATTTCGCATATCTCTACTAATAAAAGTCGCTGGTGGGAATTTTGTAGTCATAAAAAATTGGATAGATATTGTTATGCTTCCCAAGAAATCTGATGAAATAACGTGAAGGCTGTATGCATCTAATCTAAGCAGAATAGAACGTGACTATCAAACCCAAATTCTAAAAGCGGAAGAAATTAATGACTCTGGAGTAGAGGTTGCAACTTCTTCTTCTTCTTCCTCTTCTTCTTCTTCTTCTTCTTCAGCGTTTATCCCGCATCGTAGCGGGGTCCGCTATTCTGATGGTATGACGCCACCTTTCCCGATCCAGCGCCAGATCAGGGTGAACACCAGTAATCTTCAAGTCCGTATGTAACGTATCTAACCAGCGCTGCTTCGGACGCCCTCTAGGCCGCTTTCCAATTACATCTAAGTTAAGGCCTATCTTGCGGACGCTGTCTTCCTTTCCACGCAGAACGTGGCCGTACCATCGCAAGCGAGCTTCGCGCATCTTGTCCGCTATCGGCGCGACACCAAACTTCTGCCGAATAACATCGCTTCGGATGCGGTCCATGCGCGTGACTCCAGCCATCCAGCGCAGCATCTTCGTCTCCATGACGCTGAGGCGCGTTTCAACCTCCTTGGTCGCAGGCCAACACTCAGCGCCATACATCGCTACCGGCCGGACGACGGCTCTATATATTTTCGACTTCAAGCGCTCCGGTATCTTCCTATCACAGAGCACGCCAGTCAACGAGCGCCACTTGGACCAAGCTGCACTCACGCGTGAATTCAACTTCGACCATCAGTTTGCCGTCTGACGCGACTGCTGATTCCAGGTATTTAAAGACCGAGGTGCGTGGGAGCTCGATGCCGTTTACCTTGATGGAGCTGAACTCGGTAACGTCCGTCGTTAGATATTCGGTTTTCTTCACGTTTAGTCTGACCAGGAAACTATCTCAACGGTAGGTCGGAACGTCCCAAGTGTTGTATGTGGGCAGAATCGCCTCTCCCAGGGAAACAACAAAGTGCAAATATCTCGACCCCAGTACAAATCTGCGCAGAGTTAGGGACGACGGAAGTTGGGCCGTTGGCGGAGTTAGCCCTATGCCTGGAGGCGGATGGCGGGCTCAAGTTGGTTGGAAACAGCGATGACGAGCGAGTAATGGTGGCGCAGTGCGTAGAGGGCGGCGCAATCCCCATACTCGCTGTTTCCAGCCAAGTTGAGCTCGCCCTCTGCGTGTAGGCTTAGAGTTAACACCGCCAACGGCCCAACTTCTGTCGTCCCTAACTCTGCGCAGGGTTGTATTGGGGTTGAGATATTTGCATTTTCTTGTTTCCCAGAGAAATGCGATTCTGCCGATATACAACACTTGGGCCGTTCCGACCTACCGTTGAGATAGTTTCCTGGTGAGTCCATACCGCTCCAAGCAGCCACACCAAGCTTGTACCTCTCGCTCGAGTTCACCTTTATCTTCGCTAGCGAGCATCACGTCATCGGCATAAAGCAACGTCCAAGGAACGGGCTACTGAAGATCTCGTGTGATGGCATCCATGACAACAACAACGAGGAGTGGGGAAAGCGCAGAACCCTGGTGTACCCTGAGAGAGATGGGAAACTCCATCGAGGTTCCAGCTGCAGCTTGAACTCGACTCTTTGGACAAGAGTAGAGAATTCGCACTCACTCTATGAGCTCTTCGGGAACTCCATGATGTCGCAAGGCGTACCATATCACTTCACGCGGTACGCGGTCAAAGGCCTTCTCCAAGTCGAGGAAGGCGATATGCACGGGCTTCTGTTTCTCGCGGTGCTTCTCTAACAGGAGGCGGGTGGCATGTATGGCATCAATGGTGCCACAGCCAGCTACGAAGCCGCACTGATTGCTGGAAAGCTGTACGATGTCACGATTTCGTCCGTCGATAATTCGCTCAAAGATTTTCATGCTGTGCGAAAGCAAACGAATTGGACGGTAGCTGGAGCAGTCTGCAGGACTGCCCTTTTTCTTCCAAATCGGAATCGTCGTGCTTTGGCGCCAACACTCAGGCACCTTCTTCTCCGCCACAACCTGATTAAAGAACTTCGCCAACCACTCAGCAGGGTACCAAAACTTCGAATTCCACAGTTCTGCTACCACGTCGTCGGGCCCAGTCGCTTTGCCTGGCCTCATCTTCATCAAAACCGCTTCAGTCTCCTCCACGGTGATTTTCTGGACGGGGCCATGGTTGGAGCCGTTGAAGGGATGGCTGGATGAGGAAATTCTACCGTAGAGATTTCCTCAAAGTAGTCGCGCCATTGCTTCAATGCCTTCTTGCGGTCCATAAGAAGATGGCCGTTATCATCATTGATGCCGAAAAACTTCTCAATGTCCTCGGTCTGCCGATGGCGAAACTTTGCAAGTCGGTACAGATACCGCTCACCATCGCGCGACTGAGCTTCTCGTTGACATCTCCATAATGAGTGGTTTTTGCAACAGCCACGGCATTTTTTGCAGCTTTCTTCGCTCTTGGTACTTCCGCCAGTTATCGGCCGTATTTTCGCCGAGAAACACGTGATATAGCGTCTTCTTCTCTCGAACTTTGGCTTTCACGTCATCTGTCCACAGCCATGCCTGCTTGTCGACCTTCCGTCGCCCAGGCTTCGTAATGCCGAGTTCCGACTCTGCAGCTTGACGTATCGCGTCGGTTGCCTTATTCCAAGTTTCGTCGACAGACGTGACTGTCGGCAACTGTACGCGGGAAATCACAGCTGCTTCCTTCTCTTTCATTCGCCACGACCTGATTCTTGGTGCACCGCATCGCTCGACCTGCTTCAGCCTCGGAGGGGCGATCTTAAAGGTACAGATCAGCGGTCGATGCTGTGGGGCGACCGTCTCATATGGCACGACCTTCGCGTCTGTGACGAGACTTCGGTCACGATCCTTCACAAGGACAAAGTCTATCTAAGTCCTGGTGCTTCCGCTATAGAACGAGATGAGATTCGGAAGACGGTGTTCACTATGGTGAGGTTATGCGATTCCGCATAATCAAGGATACGCTCACCATCTGCGTTACGCGACCCATAACCGAATCCACCATGACAGCTGTACCCGTCTTTCGTCGCGCCGACGTGCCCGTTAGGCCTCGTGCATACTTCCCGTCGCCGCGATTGAATCGCGGCGATGAGATTTGCAGAGCGACGCGAAAGAATTTGAATTTCTCTGTGCTCGTCGTATCGCTCATCGCTCTGCAAGGAAGCGCGACGGCGATCCGTCCAGGACCAATGCTAAGCACCGCGCGCGGCGCGAAAAAGTATGCCATGCCCGCGATGGGCGCGGGAAGCTATCGCGCATTCCGACCGCTGATGTTGCGGCGGCCGCGGCGAAGTTTTCTTTGACTGCTCTTCCGCGTGCGGCGGAATGGCCATGAACTGAGCGCCGCGATGGCATCGCGGCGATGGAAGTATGCCCCCGGCCTTAAGGTCACCAGCGACTATCATCTTGACGATGACATCTTTCGACGGTATCTCTGCTGTCTTCTGATCGAGCAGGTTCCAAAACTCGTCCTTGGCTTGATCGGAGCAGCCAGTCTGCGGAGCATACGCAGAGAAGAAGTGATAGAGTCGCTCCTTAGCGGCGACAACGATCTTCATCAATCGATCGTCAAAGCGCTCGACGCTTACAATCGAGTCACGAAATCGTTCGGAGACGATTATTCCGACACCACTGGTGGTCCTGGGACTTCCACATAGGACGGCCTTAAAGCCTCGTCCTATGTCCCTTGACTTGCGGCAGGACCACCTCGTCTCCTGCACCGCACAGAAATCAACTCTTCTACGCTCCAGTGCCTCAACCAACTCGCACGAGCGGCGCGTCAACGTACCCACATTCAGCCTTGCCACGCGTGTCCTGCTTACGTTACGGGACTTTCGAACTAGCTCAGTTGCCCCCGATGCCGTCCTCGCATCAGAGACCCTCGCATACTTCTCACACTCGCCTGGCTCTGCGAGTGCGCGTCGGCTCCCGCGGACGCCGTAGCACTATCACGAAAAACTTGCAATGTCATGAACCATGTGATGTGACATGGGTCTTCCTAGGCCGGCCCGTCACAAGGGCATGTCGCCTACAATCGAGTGTCCGTGATCAGCTTAGCTTGCAGAGCGAACAGTTTCCAGTGGCACCACGTGGAGGAACGAACATCGCCACCAGAGGTTGCAACTGACGTGAGATAGATAATAACCTTTCTTTCCATCTTCAATAAGTTGCCATAATTTGCTCTGAATTCATCAGCATATTCAGCACCAATCTTTAAGCTTTCCCTGGGCTGTTCTTCGAACTATACCAGCAATAAATCGTCAAACATCAAAAATGACCATTTTGAAGTGATCTAAGAGCTTCGCGATGGTCTCGAGAGACTACTTCTTCCAAAAAAAAATTAAAAACCATTTTAGCCATCGCTCAGCACACACGCTTTTTGAAATAAGATGCTTTTTTGAATCAGAAACCGTTAGCATCCCAATATGCGTAAGCGCCAGATCATAGTGTAGAAACTAGGTCCGTCTCTATCTTATCTTCTCCCTATGCAGGAAAGCACTCTTGACGCTGTAAACTTGTCCATTGTCTTGCCACCATAAGTCAATGTAATACCGTAGCTCACCTTCCAGCAGAACTACCATTGCATCCCTCATAATGTAGAGTGTTGTGCAGAGTACAATGATGGAGAATAGGAGAGTGCAGATCGGATCCATAATAGCCCAATCTTCCTGAAGTAGGGAGGCTCTTGAATATCTTAGAAAAAGGCTTAGCTGATAAGCCCTCCGTTGTATTTCTTGACTGTCACATCAGCAATTATCACCTGCCTGCTGGAGAGTGGCATTGCTGGACGCCAGCAACGTTTTCGTTTGACGCGTGCCATGGTTGCACAATGGAACCTCACTGCTCAAGACCCACGAGCAGCGTCATAAGTTACTCAAGTTCTTGACGAAAGATTTCGGTCCCAACCTTGGCGAACAACCAGTGCTCTTTTGGCACTACTCAGGACTCCAGCTCATCAGTGCTGATGCGAGTTACATGACTGGCCCAGCTAATTTTTGACGACCGCAAGCAAACGACAATTTTTGTCTTCAGTTTTTGAACGCTTAAGAAGTGAGGAGTTCGGAGGCCTTCAATCGCTTTCATGAATCGTGTTGCGCCGAGCATCGTCCTCTCAATTAAACGTTGTGCGATGCTTCTTCAGATCCCAGGTTTCTGAGGTGGACAAAACAATAGGAAGAACAGCGCATTCACATAAGTGGGCATAGCGAACGTCCTTTGTGTTTCCACTTCTTTAGATTTTTCAGAGCACTTAGACTGTGTCCTTCAAGTGCTAGTCAAGGATAGCGGGGCTTCCCATTTTTGTTGAAGAAGGAGTTCGCTGGATGCATAGAACTTAAATTAACGATGAATTTAAATTAATTTACACCAACTTCTCGCCACAGGAAGAAAAATTTCCAAACCCCGGCTGACCATTACTATTGACTTTGAGCTAGAACTACCATCTTCGGTAGAGGAAGAAGCAACATAGTGAACAGGAGGCAGCATTTTGACTCCAACGGAACGAAATTCATTCTTGACTGCTAGAATGGAATGAACCTCAGCAACACAGCCCTGACCCTTGTTGGCGCTGTGACACAGACGCTAGTAAGCTGAATGTTGCTGAAAAAGCCGCTCACATTGAAGAAAATTATAACTGCTGCGACGAGAACACCAACACTCTGGACCAGGTCACCGATTATGTGAATAAACGCTGCACGAACGTTGATGTTTGGCGAATCGTTATGAGCTCCTGAAAAGTGCTCATTTATTTATTTATTTATATTTAAGGTATGTATTACTCACAGCGATACACTATACAATCAACAAATTAGAAAAAATAGTGTAGAAATAACTGATGAAATCAAGGTGAATCATAAGGTGATTTCTCTTCTAACGAACGTTCTGAATGCACCTTTCAACAAACTAGTAAGATTCACTCTCCTTGCTAGTTAAGAATTCATCTCAGTTGTAGGTGACGAAAACTGATTTTTTTTCTGTGTTCGGCACGTATATGTAGCATGACTCTTCCTTTTCTACTTCTTGGCAGTGACTGATCAAGGAATGCAACTTGATTTTCTCGCAAGATTTTTTAATTCATTATAAGGACTACGATCGTTAGATTTTTGTAAAACATCACAAGTGCTTGACTTTAAAAAAAAGGTAATTTAAAAAATCGCTTTGGAACACTCCAAAACGGTTTTTTTAATTACCTTTTTTTAAAGTCAAGCACTTGTGAGCTCAGCAGCTCGAGCTCTATCTTTTGACATATAATTCTCAGTAGAGTTGAACAATGCATATAGGCCCGACACAATCAATCGAGTGGGCGAGACAACCTGTAGAGCGAGCGAGCGACAGCTTGTAGAGTGTGCGTTTGGGGAGTTTTATCGGAAATTCCCAACCGTCTTAATCAGGAATTGCCCTAGGACTGTCCAACTTGCCTTTGGAGTACGCTGTTAACAATGAACACAGAGTCGAACCTATAGAGTGGGCGCGACAATAATATATATGTTTATTTTCACAAGTAGCTGATTTTAAAAAAAAGTCACTTAAAAAGGCCGCTATTGGACGCTCCAAAGCAGCTTTTCGGTAACTGACAAAAGCACATGCGTGGTACTGTAGTGCTGCTATTTGCCTCCACAAACTTCAAGTAAGTTTGTCTACCTCTTCGTGACCACTAACACTAAAGCCGTATAAAGTTGAAAGTAAAATTGCAAATTACATTGGTTTCATGTACAAAGCTGACGAGTACAATACCTACGTTCTAGTCCGGTCTCGTTTTGAATTCCACCAGGATGCGCGTGCCCGTGGTCACCACCGCCATGAGAGTGAGCATGACCACCAAAGTAGAGAAGAGCTCCCATTCTGGAACACACACTTCAAGAGCAGGCTGAACACCTAAACTCACAAAAAACGCATGATTTTTGGAGAGCTATCATTAGTCGAGGACGATAGACTAATTGTTGGCCTTAAATTTGCCTACTACTTTGGCACTTAGCACTTGTGGGCGCAGAGGCCGGGAGAATCCGAGCAAAACTGATTTATATACTACAGCCCAGACAAGCTAGTCCGTCTAGTCGACGATCCCAGATTGTTCCAGAAGAATGGAATGTTCATCACGTAGGCAACGTTAGACGTGAATTAGTTAAGCACCCTTTCGGGCCCCTTCACGTCATTATGTAGAGAGAAGGGTACATGACAAATATGATACGGCTTTGAACCCTATAATTTTTTAAACCACGCAAGACTGGTAGAAATGCATTCTGAGTAAATCTTGCGATTAGTGTGAATCAGCGATGAATTAATGATTGAAGGGAACAGCTTTCTCGGATCGCGGCTCCTGATCCCAAAAGCAAACTGGGTATGAAATCCCACCCCAGATAGGCTGCTAATATTCAGGTCTCAAGTAGCTGTTACTGAGGTATAAGCTGAAGAAAGAAATAGTGCTGCGATAGATCAAACAGCTACAGTGGTGTAACGGCGTGAAGGACCGTTTACAAGGGATACTTGTTCAAATCCTGCCAATCCTGTGAACATCTTGAGCAAAAATGAGGTGCTATCACAACTAAATAAGACCCCACTGCTCCCCTCACAGCATAACATTAGTTCCGACTCAAACTTTCTTCCGTTTTCAGTTTTCGAGTTCAAGTAGTAATAATTTCAACATTGTTAGTTGCGATAAGGATAAAGGACGGTGCTACTCACCCCTTCTCGGATGCGCCACGCAGTATTCTTCCACGGGAGGTCGTGGAGGTGATTTGAATGCGCTTTTGACCATACTGATAACTTGCGGTGGCCAGCCGATGAATAAGTCGGCGCTTTATCCTTCCCAGACACATCTGGTACCAAATCACCGACTCCAGAGGGGTTGAAGGCTTGGTTGGCCTGGGCGGGAAATCCTTACCAAGAACCTGGTGCCGGGTGCACGCGACAGACTGTACCTCCTCCGACTACGCTACACCCGATCTTAGTTGCGATTAGTTGCGATACAATCAGGGATGAGCGGACTCTCCGTTATCCGTTACTCGGTTTGCGGGTTGTTTTAGACTAACCGTTTTGTTGTTCGTTAACCGGCAATTTTGGGCCGGATAATGAAGAGGAATAACCTTTGTACGCCCACAGTGTTGGATTTGATTGCATTATGTAACGGAGTCCTCTTAGTCCTCGGCTGTTACGCATCATTGATCGAGTACCGCAGGTTTAAACATATTTCCAAATGGAGAAGGCGACTTCTTGCAATTAAAGGATGGAGGATGGCGTTAGTCAATCCTTCCTGGAATGAGCTAACGTATGGAGGCATTTTGACTGGGCCTACGCAATAATGCGTGGTGCCTAGCTGATGGACAACCAGTGTTTTATCCTTCCCAGACAATCTGGCGGCAATTCGCAAATGCCTTTTTACAATTACTTGAGGCATATTTATAGTAGTGATTTTCTAAAAGCATTTTCTTGCCCGATTCCCGCTGATAATAGTGGTGCGTAATCTTAGGGTTTTGAAATTCTCTACTAAAAATCAAACTAGTAAGTGGAACAAAGACTATCCCAAATTACCTTTTCATCGCATGTGTTGCGAAGATGCAGATTCACTCGGACCTTTCTAGTGAAGCTTGCTTATTATAATAGGAACTGTTCCCTTTTATAGTTGCGCCAGTTACTCTACCTCTGCCCTTCCGGATGCATAACTCTCTGAAGGTGTATTTGGACTACAGAATGGCCTACAGCGACTAGCCTTTGTACAGCTAGCTTTTTATACATCCCAGATAAACCCACGTTTCTTGGAATGCTGTCGAACAACACTGGTGGTTCTCATCAAGCCGCTGAAGGAATATATTTGTGCAGGCTTTATTCGGCGCGCAACTGGATTGATTGTTTGATTGATTGAATCATTCAATCAAACTGGATTCTTTATTACAGGGAAAATACAAGAGGCGTCGGATGATTTACTCAACCAACGACCAGCAGCACTAATTAAACGAAAGATACTAGACGGCTGGCGAATAAAACAGCCCAACTGGCTCTGTAAACAGGCGAAAGGCGGGTAAGTTGCTGTCGGAAGTAGGCAAATGTGAGTAAGGGCTGAACAAATCACATTTGTTTCCCTCCAAGAGATCTCTTATTACCCTTTAGATTGTTTCCATGCGGTCAGTTAAGTTGCTTTACGCGTCCTTCGCCTCATTCTCTCTCACCGCAAATTGCAAATTGTACTAAGAAGTGATCCTCGATGGACGCAGTTATGCCCACAGACAGGTAGACTAGTTGCAAAATAGTCTTGGTTTCACAGCATAACGGTATTGCTACTGTTCTTTCCAATAAGCCTGGTAGCAGCTCGCCGAACCTGGAGAACTAGGACCTCTGCCTTGCTCGGTGCAAATTATACAGAATCGGCTCCGAGACCACGAAGGAACTGACTCTTTTTACTGACAGGCTTCCACTGTGCCTCGTTGTCGAATCGACAGCACGACATAGCATGATTCAAATGTCTCAAAAACACTAATAAAAAGGTTAGAAATGACCTATAATTTAACAGTGTTGTTAGACAGGATAGTTTAAAATCCGGCTCAATTTTTGTTGTTTGTCCGTTATCCTTTTTCCGTTATCCGGACATTTTTGGGAAAAATTATTCGTTATCTGTTATCCGGGTTTTAAATATTATTATCCCCTCATCTCTGGATACGATCTGTCACGTTAGTGATAGATATTTTGAAAAAAGCAACTGCTAAATTGTCTGGTTGTGAACAATTGAGATTTTGAAGCGCTGGCACTGTTGGATGACATTTTGCCAATCTCTAGCACAGGTTGAGACTTCCTACCCTTCTTAATGATATATGCATAGCTCAACACTCATTCACATAACCAATTATCAACACAGCAAACGTTAGCAGGACTGACTTGTCCTCGGGTTGCACTAGAAGGTCTTAAGCGACGTAGCTGTAGCCAGCAGCCCAGCCTCTACACAACTACCTAGATCTTCAGATCAGAACGAAACTCTCCTCTAGTAAAATCCGGAACGCTTCCATGGCCAATAATCGCGCGCTCAAGAATGGTTTCTTAATTTCGTTTTGCAGAAAAACACAAGGCAGCCTTATTCGACTATTTCCGCTCATTTAGCGGGATCTTGAGGTAAAACGTACTCACACAAGGTTCACCAAGACTCCAATGGTGGCAGTGATGGCCATGATAGTGGCGTCGATCTCGTAGTCCGCGTTAACTATTCGCAAAATCGCCAGTACCACGAGGACTCCGGTAACTATCCAGATCAGAAACACGGAGAAGAACGCCCCCAGCACCTCTGAAAATACGTCGTATTCTTCCTGCATAGTCGTGGGCCTAGCCCATGCACCTGAGTTCGGTCGCCAGCTCCGAAAATGAGAGCCATTTATGAGCTGCCTCCTTCAATTAACTTCTTAACTAAACGAGCTCTTCATAAATCCTTATCCGCTCTGATATGATAAGGGCAATTCCAGGACGCAACAAAAAGATGGCTGTTTTCATACAACTCGAAACTACACATCGCTTGATGTCAACGTAACGGAAACATATGAAAAGATATGAAATGATATCCAATTTTAGTATTTGATCATTCCTGAACATATACTAAAATTGGAACAATACCAGCAAATGAATAAGTTGCGAGAAACATTTAAAGCTGCCTTTAAGGCAAAAAAATCAGTTAAATTAAAACAAGATCAGAACTAAGCAAATACCTACGAGTAAGAAAAGCACCAAATTTTTTAAAGGCAGTAAAAATAAAACGCTCAAAAATCATTCTGATAAGCAAAAAATACCTGCTCGGTGAAATCCAAAGCTCATTCTCTGTGATGGCGGTTTTGTGGCGATATATAGGGAGAATAATGATATCAATATCGATGCGAAATCGGTCAGCTAAATAATACAGGATAAGAATCCTCTAGGCAAGCTGCATTATGCTTATAAGCAACGCGGTGCAATCCTAGTTGGTGGTGGCCGCTCTTAAGCTTCCCAACATAACGAAACACAATGAACGGGCAACATGCAGAAATGACTAACCAGGAAACTATCTCAACGGTAGGTCGGAACGGCCTAAGTGTTGTATATGGACAGAAGCGCCTCTCTCTGGGAAACAACAAAATGCAAACATCTCGACCCCAATACAACTCTGCGCAGAGTTAGGGACGACGGAGGTTGGGCCGCTGGCGGCGTTGGCCCCATGCCTGCACCCGGAGGGCGAGCTCAAGTTGGCTGGAAACGGCGATAATAGGGATGACGTACCCCCTCTACCCACTGCGCCACCATCGCTCGCTCGTCATCGCTGTTTCCAGCCAATTTGAGCCCGCCCTCCGCCTGCAGGCATTGGGCTAACGCCGCCAACGGCCCAACTTCCGTCGTCCGTAACTCTGCGCAGGGTTGTATTGGGGTCGAGATATGTGTATTCTTATGTTTCCCAGAGAGAGGCGATTCTGACCATGTACAACACTTAGACCGTTTCGACCTAACGTTGGGATAGTTTCCCGGTAAGCTACGCCAACCTGGTTGCCCAGAGAACTCAGTTTCCGGGTTCCTAGCCGGGAGAGGGGGACGTAAAAAGGTCCATTCTCGGTGCAAATGTAGTAAAGTAGGACCGCCTTACTAGATTTGCACCGAGAATGGATCATGTTCGAGTAGATAAAGCAGATAACATCGGTAAAATAAAATAAAGATAGGCCAAGACGCCACCAGTCAACGTTTTCGAGACCGACAAGACAATGTATTTCACGTCCTAATCACTTAAATACAAACGTCCCGACCCGGCTCACAATTGTTTAATCGCATGTTTTCCGTGTCATCTATTTCGATTTTGTTAGTGTAGAATGCGTAAGTTCGATACATTTCAATACCGAACACATTCAGTTTTTGCGAAATCGTTTAATAGTAGCTATGACCTACTACTATTGCACCAGCAACGCTTATAAGCATCTGAATAACGCTCATCTTTCAATAACTGTATCTGCAGAGGATTGAAAACGGGATAGGAATCGCTTTCTTAATGTTTCAATGATTGAAATTCCTTTTTCAGCAGGATCTAAACTGGCACAAGCAACTATGTAGCCTTTTGAGCCCCTAATAAGCCACTCTTCTTTTACACATTTTTCATGAGAAAATTAGGCAAACATTGAGTGTCGAAACCCATGGATAAAATTGCAGTAGCACAAACTGCTTCAGGCTCTGCTACGGAACCGCATCGAAATTTCCTGGATTCCGCGAGTTGTCAAGAGAACACCAGGACGCTCACCAACGCGTTGGTCGGAGTTCTTCGTGAAAGTCCTGAACGAACGATTT
This sequence comes from Heligmosomoides polygyrus bakeri, assembly GCA_947359475.1. Taxonomy (NCBI): domain Eukaryota; kingdom Metazoa; phylum Nematoda; class Chromadorea; order Rhabditida; family Heligmosomidae; genus Heligmosomoides; species Heligmosomoides polygyrus. Next base: position 78,119,124 of record OX375868.1, read on the forward strand.
GGCGCTGTTCGTGTCCCTCCAGCGAGGAGGATCCATTGGAGCACTTTGGCACGCGATAGGGACGAATAGAGACGATGTTGGCGCCCGCTCAAGCAGGTCGATGATCAAAGGGAGGACAGGTGATACAGGTGAGATAGCCTATTTTAAAGAGTAAGTCGGCGAGATCCTAGAAACGGTGGCATGACGCTCAAGTCTTGATCTCAACAAAACAGCGCGCTAACAGATATAACCTTAGTAACAGCCACTTGAGCGTAAAGAAAATGACCCGAGAGTGAGTTATGGTTGTTCTATTCATTGGTACCTGACTTCCTTCACACGATAAGTGTGAGGGCTGCTTCGAAAATCTAAGAGAAGTTCTGTTCAGGCTAACTTCTGCGGTTTACGAAACGACCGAGATGCTACGAGAACACCACCCCGAGTATGTACCCTTCAGATACTTTTATCTCTGGAAACCAGCTCTATAGTAATTTCTTGATTTTCGAGAGCCTTAGTAGCTCACGCTTCTCGACACGTTGTATAACACAGAGAGCCAAAGTAGTAGCAATGGAGCATCACTCACCAAATGAGCAGCATCAGTTACAATAGCTAGCGACTTCGCCCACACACCTCCTACAACCTCACAGATCATGAAGAAGAAGCATATGGTAAGCGATATCCATAAGATCCTTCGTGCTGCAAAATAATTTGCGTATTTGAAGAAGATGTAAGCCCTAGCCATCGTTAAGACACCAAGGTGCTTTTTTGTTTGAGCCACCGTTTGTACAGTAAAAGTTAGGGAAGTGCATAAGACGATCAAACATCCAGCTGACTCCAGTTTCTCTTGGCTCAATTTGTTCAACAGAAGAGATGAGTTCACATGCGTGAAATATTCCAATAGCACACTCGTTTTTCTTTCTGCACAAATCCCCTCCAAACAGTAGTAGTCTGGTAGGGTTTTAAATCACGAAATTCGTTTGAAGCACCTCTAGTATTTATTAATTAGTTTTAGAGAAATTTTTATTATGAGGGTAGGCAGACTTGAAATAAGTGAAAACGGTTCTAGCGGATATACAGCTTAAGCTATAAGTTTCATCTGTTCTGTGAGGAGCACTTGGCAGTTATCATGGAAACATTTTTCTTCAGAAAGTAGAAAATTTCAGGTCTCAAACACATATCTTCTTATAAGTGCACTGAAAACAAAAATAGCACTTAAAATCAGAAAATTAGGTATTGCATGTACGTTTCCATCCATATCAAAACTATTATTAGAACTACACAGGATCCTATTGCGGGTTGTGCTACGCATTCAACTGCTATGAAATGTCAGGGAGGTAACTTGAAATTGACACTTCAAATCACATTGACACGCTTTAAATCAAAGCGGACACTTTTCAAGTCAAAGTGGACACTTTTCACGTCACAATGGACACGTTTCAAATCAAATTGGACACTTTCCAAATCAAAGCAAACTCTTAAAAATCAAAATAATCTTCAGGCATGTTAAACTACAGACTCAAAAACAAGAGTAGAATAAATATTGTTCAGGTACATCTTTCTTCTCAATTTTCATTTTTTAATTCATTTTCCCTAATAATTGTAAAAACTTATAAAATTTTAACTTCTGGAGAAAACGTATCATATTAAAGTTTGCCTTAAAGCACAGCAAAGAAGCCATCATATAGCGCATTAAAAGATTTATTTGATTGATAGTGTAGATGCTACTTAAATGAAGCATCTAAATGAGGACATGTGTGTTCTTGACAATTGTTTTTGTTGGACCGTTTACAGTCGCAAAACAATCAGAAATGTCCGTACAATTAGAAATTTTGCTATCAATCGAGTGAAAATCGCGACGTCTTGAACGAGGGCACGGCGCTATCTTTTTTGACAGTAAAAAAATTTCAGCTTTCCTGCAGTTCAAGGATCCATCCTTTTTCCTCAAAAAATAAAAATTCTATAAATTTTCAATGAACGTATTCAGTTACTAGGAAGTGAATTGAAGCTTCAAAGAAGTCGTACTAAAACTTTCCTTGAACAAAAATTATTCTAACCTTCTTGCAAACCCTCTAGTTTAACGCAGAAGAAGCCCACTTCAACCTGGAAGAGTTCGATTTGATTTTAAAATCCTTAGACTGGCTATAAGAATGCCCAATTCGATTTCAAAGGTGTCCAGTTTCATTTGAACAGTAAAATTTAGTTTAAAAAGTGTCCAATTTAATCGGAAAGTGTCCACTTTGATTTGAATAGTGTCCAATACGACGTGAAAAATGCCCTGTTTGATTTGAAAAGTGAAGAATTTTTGAATTTTTTAAATTTGGCGTGAAATGGGATACATATATTATTTTCGAGGCTGTAAATGAGCCCAACCCGGTGTGGTCTGAAAATTTTCAAAAAAAAAATTTCATTGAAAAATTTCCAACAGAAGCTGTATAATCTTTCTTTGTCGAAAATTCACCTTTAAATTTTGTTACACAAATTACACAAATAAGGTTTGAAATGTCTGAAGTCACCTTTGTACATGGTGGCTGAGTAGCATTCTAAAAAATAAATAAACATCAGAACCACAAGAACTAGGGAAAAATAATTTCGATAAGTATACTACTTAAACTATTGTTGAATGGGAGACTAGCGTAAAACAGTAGAAGATATGAACATCAATTTTACATATTCTTTAATAAAAATCACCTCTCTCAGATTTTTCGCTAGTGTCTTTGCTGGGTTCATCATGGCAGTGAAAGCGGTTGTCGTCTATGTGCGTAGAATCGTAGCTGGCAATGCTGAAATTCATGTGATTTGAAAGCAAAATTAAAACCATCAATTATGTCAAAGGCAATCAATACTTTGGGCATGACGTTTAGCACAACAATCGACCTGTCTCCCGACAGCAAAAGAGCATTGCTGCTACAAAACCGACTGAGGCGATGCACTTCTTACCCAGAAAGGTTTAGCTTTTGCTCAGTCATAACAAAAACTGCGGAAAATGTGAGGAAATGCCTACCTTTTGCCGTTTAGAGGAGTGGATTCAGTCATCCGCCGGCAGAGGAGTCACGACGCACAGTGTATTCAAACAACTTTGCTATCTTATCTGCTAAGGGCACACTTTCGTCACCGTCGCCCACGCCTGCCTTCTTGAGGACTGGGTACTTAGGTAGAGTATCTAAATGTGACCAAGCTCTCAGCGATCCACGATGGAAGAGTGGCACATGTGACTGCAGAGCAATGAATCCAGGAAAACAAGAGAAGGGCAACTGTTCTCCGCACTCTGGTCACGATCCTTATCTGGTCACATGCGAACGGGCTGGCGCCAAGTGACCGGCACGGGCTTATTTGAAGTTTTCGCTCTTCCTTCAGCGCCTCTGATTAATCTGGCCACGAGGAGGAATGGCTAACCCGTCGTAGGGACCGAATAAACTTAGGAAGTTTTGACGGAAAATCTGTGTTGAGCACATCACCGACTCGACACGATGACTCACTCGTAGACAGCAGGGATGGGCGGAAGGCTTTCAGGTTTCTGTTTTATGATTTCTGATTTTCTGGCTATTCTGGAAAAAATTCCATTTTCTGGTTTTTGGGAAAGCTACCAAAAAATGGTCGGAAAACAGAAAATAGAGAACATTGTCAAAACTTTGTCACAGAAATCCAATAACAGGAATTCGTAGAATATCATAAAAATCATGAGTTTCATGACAAAAGTATGTTGCTAAAGTATTCAAAATTAGAAGAATGTACCGTTTCAAGTGTGTTCAGATGGAAATTGCGTCATGCACTCACCGAGCATTCAGCTTTCTTTGTTTGATTGATGGTGTAAGTGCTTTTGACATGGTGTTCCTTCATAGCATATTTTACGGTTTTTATAATTTTGCTGTGCCGCCTAAATGGAGAAAGGATATGGCTCCCAAATTTCTTGGTGTCATTATCGGCACATTCGAGAAAGCACTTAACCAAAAGTTGTCATGGCAGTTCCACTGGTTTTGCCAGCCATAATCTCGTCTTGCTCCATGAACAATAAGGGCCAATATATTACCTTTTTGATCTGTTATGGATGTTGTTGCACCAATGTTTAAAAAAAAACTCGTTTTGTTGCTCTGGAGGTTTCTAACACGGCGAGACCATTTGTTTAGAGAACTGCTGTACAGAAGTGATACGAATTAGGAATATAAACTCTGGCGCAACAAATAATACTCTGCAACCCTTTGGACAGGTTTCGTGAGAGTGTCTCAAGACTCACAAAATTCGGCAAAGTGGGTTGTGTCATCCGAACAGCAACGAACCAGGAGACCAGTGATAGGTCTGAATAAGGAAAGTTGTGTACGCGAACAGAGGCTCTCTGCCCTGCTTCAGAAATGCGAAGATGCAAGTACCTCTTCCTAAGTCCTACAAAAACAGAGTTTTATTCATCTCGAACGTCAAACTACCATCAGACGCAATTGCAGATCGAAGGTGCTTGAAGTTTGTTGCTCGTACCAGCGCAGTGCCATTGATCTCAATGGACCCGGCGTCGTTTACTCGTCAAGTGCTCAGATTTTTTGTCGTTTAGCTTGAGCCCGAACGCCGCCAAGCGGTCGTACCAAGCTTGCGCTTGTCTCTCAAGTTCGCTCTTCTCTTCGCTTGCAAGCATTACGTCATCTGCATACAGCAGCGTCCAGGGGGCAGGCTTCTGAAGGTCTCTCGAAATGGCATCCATTACGACAATGAATAGGAGCGGGGAAAGCGCAGAGCCCTGGTGAACACCAACGGAGATAGGAAACTCCGCCGATGTGCCGGCTGGCGCTCGCACACTACTCTTTGGACCAGAGTAAAGTATGCGCACCCACTCAATAAGCTCTTCGGGAACACCGTGTTGTCGTAAGGCGTACCATATAACCTCACGCGATACACGATCAAATGCTTTCTCTAAGTCGAGAAAAGCTATGTGCAGCGGTTTCTGCTTTTCGCGATGTCTCTCTACCAGAAGACGAGCAGCATGTATGGCATCGATGGTGATACTGCCAGCTACGAAGCCACACTGATTGGTGGAAAGTTGGACGATATGGCGACTACGTCCATCTGCAATTCGCTCGAAGATGTTCATGCTGTGCGAGAGCAAGCGAATTGGACGGTAATTCGTGCAGTCCGCAGGACTGCCCTTTCTTCTTCCATATCGGGATCGTCGTGCTTTCCTGCCAACTACCAGGTACCTTCTTTTCCGTAACAACCTGGTTGAAAAACTTCGTTAGCCACTCAGCAGGACTCCAGCACCTCAACTTCCATAGGTCGGCCGCTATATCGTCGGGGCCCGTTGCTTTGCCTGGCTTCATCTTCTTCAAAGCCGCTTCCGTCTCCTCCACAGTGATTTTCTGCACCTCATGTTAGCTTCTCATATTAGTGTTTAAGGTGCTCTTGTCATGATTAATGTTATGTAGATTTTATAATACTATTTATACAGTGTGTTTTATTACCTATGTTTGAGGTAAACCGTGACTACGATTCGTGAATGTGTTGTGTATCAAAGAAGGCAGAAATAAACTGAACCACCGAAACTCGCTTTCTCACTTGGAGTAACAAAACTGGGCATTAAGGTCTCCATGGCGCTTTAAGGTTCGCTTATGGCACCATGTACATATTATATTAAGAATGTGGAACTAATGTCCTTATTTTAACACTTCTAAGGTCTCACTAGTTTAAACTTTTGCCTACACCTTTTCCCTGTGCTCTTACATTTAAGTTCAGCTCTGTCGAAGGATCAAGCATTTCCTAGGTTCCTGTGAAAAGAGGAAACACGTAAACACACTTAATACTGAAGCGCTGTCCCAAGGACTGATAAGATAGGTACTGGAAAGAAACGTTCCACCGTACGACCATTCTTCTGTGCTACTAGTCAAAACTCGGGTGGGTCATCCCTCTTCTGGGTGCGCGTCTACGTAAAGAAGGGAGTCCCACTCTGCGTCCCTCCCTAAACTGGGTGCTCTAACATGACCGCACGAAACCAACTTGCCCTTCTACATTTGTCGTCGTGTGCACGGCAGTGGTCATCACTGACATAGACACTGGGCCACAATTCACTCCTGACTCTATTAATCAGGTATTCAGAATGTCGGCATTCACCTATTCCGACATGCAGTGGGTGTTCGTCCATCACCTGCTTCGCAATGAGGCGGTGCTCTCCAGCAGCGGCTTCGGGGAATACCTGCAACGCAGTGACACACACGTGGAAGAACTCTGTAAGCTACGAAACAACGACGCCGATTTTGGAGAAGCCGCTTCTGAGGAACAGGAGCAGCTCATCGGCGACGACGGGGTGAGGGACACATGAATAGTGCAGTACGCCAACTCATCGTCAGCACTTTCCATATGTTCAACTCAAACTCATTGATTTTGCTTCTTTAGCTCTCCATAGCAAAACATCCGGAAAACAGAGCCCTAGTGAAAAAGCTTAGGCTGTTTCGAAGGCAGTTGAAATGCGGCGATGTAAGTTGTCTTGCACTTAGCTGAGTCTTTATCTTCAGCATGCTCCTCTACTGGTTGTGACGCCCGATCTCAGTCATTCGAGTTTCATGTTTTTCAATCAAGATTCTTCGACGTTGCGCATAAATTTGATGCGCTGGCACGTAAGCAGTGGCGAAATTAACAATCGTCCGTCTCAACCGCCAAAACTTTCAGAATAATTTTATTTATTTATGTGCTTATTTATTTATTCACATGATACACTTATGGGTGCCTAGGATGTGTTGTGCTAGGATTACACCAGGCCGTCTACCAGTCTTCATATTTACGCAATTCCCGATAGAACGGTCAACTTGGGTCGAAAATCGAGTCGAAGTCGAAGAGTCACTAATTGCTCGTTGACCAATCTGACTGACTAACCATCGTTCTCACGTCACTCCAACGGTCGACTCGTTGCAGAACTCGAGAAAGTCTATAATAGACGGTTAATTGATATTGCATACTTGTTATGAAGCTTGTCCACCATATGGTTGTAGTAATATTGAAGACAGAGCTTCTTAGGCTTTGCGAAGTAAGGGACAACGGATATTGGATGGCGTGCAATTCTATTTGGGTGTGCAACTCAGTGTACGGTGCAATTCTAGTTGACGGTGGACGCTCTTAAACAATTTTCCGACATAACGAAACACAAAAAATAAGCAACAACATATAAGAAGATGTATGCTACGCCAACCTGGGGCGAACTCATCAACGACTTACAGCAATCTCTTCTTCTTCTTCTTCTTCTTCTTCTTCTTCTTCTTCTTCTTCTTCTTCTTCTTCTTCTTCTTCTTCTTCTTCTTCTGTGCGGTTAGTCCCGTGCAGTCGCAGGGTCAGCTGTTCTTGTGATCTGTCGCCACCTCATCCTATCAAGGGCTTCATCTACCGTGGCACTGACTTCGGTGAGATCTTTCTTGACCACCCTTTACTTAGGGCTCCTTTTGGACGCTTTCCGGGTGCCTCGAAACCCAGGGCCTTAAAACCTTATGGGGTGATCCCTCTGGTCTTCTGAGGACGTATGCATACCACCTCAGGCGCTGCTCCCTCATCTTCAGCTGGATCGCAGATGTCTTCATTACTTCCCTACCACCGTGTCCCGACGGGTACATCCATATGCCCACCTCAACATCCTCATTTCCACAGCGTGCAGTTGCCGCTACTACGCCTTACCGAGGGCCCAGCACTCAGTGCTCAGTGAGTAGGGCAGGTCTCACAACTGTTCTATACAGCATGCCTTTGAGCGTCCTGGAGCATCTACAGTCGCAGAGGATCTGGAAAGCCCTTCGAGGGAGGGTGTCCCGGAACGTCTGATCACGGTCATAAGGGGCATGTACGAAGGCTCGAAAGCGGCGATGCGAACTCTACACTGGGTGACAAAGAGAGTGGACATCACAATGGGTGTACACCAAGGGTCGGCTCTTAGTCCGTTCCTCTTCCTGCTGACGCTTGACTCTATAGTGGACCACCTTGAGGAAGGCCCTCTCAGGCCCATTTACAGCAATTTAACAGGGAAAATACAGCCCAAACCCCTGATAGCACGGCTTATCAAACGGTGGTAGGATATGGTAAAACATTTCGCTATTTTTTTTTGTATTTTCTTTGTTAAATTGTTGTAAGTCGTTGACAAGTGCGGCTTCTGTAGCCGTATTCCTAAAGCGACGAGAACGGGAAGGTAAGCGAGATCTTCCCACAATCTCGATGCGATCGCTTCTCGTAGGAAGCCAGGGACGTTTCCGGGAACGTTCATTAATACGGCCACTGGTTGTCTAGATAGCTCAATCTTCGAGTTCCTACTCTGGGAGGGAGCCTGAAAAAGGCCACTCTCGGTGCGAGTCTAGTAGGAAAGAATCCTCGTATTACATTTGCACCGAGAGCGGATAATATTCAAGAAGATAAATAGATAAAAGGATAAAAGAAGGCGCTATTCAATTCCTTTTAAGAATTTTCTTTTGCGCTGCGCATTCTACTTCTACGGATGTCGTGGAGGCGATTTGAATGCGTAGTATGCCGTACAATGCCTTGCGCTCCTATCCTATGAACAAGTCATCCTTCCCAGACAACTCTGCTACCAATTCATCAACCCCAGAGGGATATAAGGCTTGGTTGGCACGGGAAGGAAATCCGAACCAGGTATCTGGTGTGGAGAACACGCGACAGCCATCACGTTCTCCGACTGCGGTGCAGGTCTTACAACGCAAGCATGAGATAATCAGAAAGTAATCAGCACTGTCCCCTCGTGCTCGAAATCCGCTGGTGTGCGAGACATCTGGTTGTGGTCCACCGTCGTTTTAGGGAGGGGCTACATCTCGGCGACTGCAACGTAATAAGGAGGGCGGGTGACCGATATGACGCTACCGTAAAATCGAGTGGGACACCTAACGTGGCACACACATGAAGCAGCTCTTTCTGCGGTCGTATTTCTGTGCTGACTCCAGTCTCTTCAAAGTCATTTGGCAAATTAGGCTGTGGTGAAAGCGCCATGTGCCCAATCAGTCAGACATATGCCAAGACGCCATCAGTTAACGTTTTCGACACAGGCAAGGCAATGTAACCCACGTCCTAACCATTTGCAAACCTCCTCCTGACCTAGTTCAAATGTGACATTTTCACATAGATGTATAGACGAAGTTTGAAAAGGCATTTGATCTACACAGTGGCTTGTGATGGTCATACGATATATAACTTAGCATTTTACACTTTGCTGAAAAGTCTCACCAAGTCTCTGGTCAGGTATAAATTCACCGAATCCGGAAAGCATTGCTGCGGAAATTCCGAACCGAGAACCTCGAATAGGTGGACACGCGTCAGTTGGTGTCTCCTCCAACTGCGCTACCGCGGACCCTTATCTATGTAGCTTCACATGTAAAAATAAACGTCAGTGAACGAGAGGACAACAAACAACTTGAAGAAAACGTTACTGTAGCTTCAGTCTGCTTAGGTGACGTTGGTGAAGTCCTGAAGATGGCCTGGTGTTTGATGACGTTCAAACACACATTAGGAAGTAGTTTCCTCAGAATCGGAACCTTACTCTGGAGATTCTTTCTTGTGTCGATGAAATGATTTATGCTACGTCAATGTGATGTTTTAAATTCGTTATTTTCTATGAAGTGAATTAATTCGAATTTCGTTAACCCAGGTACTGCGTTCGCCGCATCTCTACTATAATTCCAGCTTTCGAGTAGAGAAGAGCTTAATCGAGTAATCGATCTCACCAAGAAATCCGTTCGCAAGGTTGAGGAAGCAGCATCGAAGGTGATTACTGATTTAGCGTTTCAGTTCACACGTTTTTTCAGCTTTTTGCGTTAGAAAAGTTGCTAGAATAAATTTTAGCGTTTTTCTTCTCTTGCAACAATATCTAGCGAAACTATTAAATCGTTCAGATAGCTTCGCATATTTTTAGCCCATCCTTTCAGAATGAAACTCCTTGAATTTAGTAAAAACGTACCAGTCAAAATATCAAGCAGTGTAAATTATAATTCGTTGCCATTAAGAGACGTGCTCGATATTTTTGACAAGCCATGTTTTGGCAACTCAATTCTTTGATTTTCGAACTGTCGCTTGTGAGATACATATGTATGTGATCGCGAGATGCCATTAGAAGAATAAAATCCATGCCAGTTTGCTTCACCATTGATTTTACATGACGCACGTTGTCATATAGACCTAATTAAAGAAACAATTATGGAACTATAGCGAGCAAAGCGCCTACTACATATACAACCTCCTAGCTCAGTTTCAGTTGCAGAAACAGCGATTTTCTTTAATTCGACAGTAAACCTTGCAGGAGTTTTAATAGTGTAGGATATGCCCTACATATGTAATACGACAAGATTCACAATCACGTATTTGTTGAGTGAAAAGACTGCAGGCTAGATCTGAAGCGGCTATATTCTGGGACTTTAGTCAATTCGTGCTGTGTCACCTTACCTTCATCGACGTTCCAGCTTTCTTTGAATGTTCAGAAACCATCGACTTAGGATTTCTCAATACGCTCTTAGTTATATTCTAGTGGTACGTACATCTGTCCTTTTGTATGATAGCAAGTTGTCGTCAAGTGTTCGGATACTGTTCTATTTTTCGTCACCTTGTAACCGTTTCAATTCGTGTAAGGAATAGTAGGGAAATTGTTGTTTCAATCTCTTCGTTTTCAAAGTAACAATTTACCAAACCCCGGACAGCTTTGAAAAACTTTTTCCTAGGAGTCTGTGCGAAATTAGCTTCACAGCGATAACACAACGTTGTACGATCCCCTCAGATTTGCACTACAAAGTGTGGAGAAGGCTTGCAAAATGAGAATAGAAATGCATTGTTTCCTTTGAAGTTTGCACAAGTCTTACCTTACTAAAGACCATATTGGCTTATGCATCTTATTAAACTCTACATTAGTATTCCTTATTAGCAAACTTGAAGAATAAATACTACCTCTGAAGCGTAACAAACCCAAAATTTTCCGACATTTTAGTAACAACGATCAGGATACGGTTGGAGAAGAAATTTGTGCAAGAAGTGTTAGGAGATCAGTACGCTCATGTTGTTTCACGTAAAAACAAATGTCTGGGACTAGGAGCTCCGGAGAGCGTGCGGAAGATTGCCTTTCGAGATTTAAGTTTTGTGGGTGTCTGTCCAACACAGGTCAAAGCTGAAAAGAGAGAAACATTTTGGGAAAATGTTGACAATAACACGAACAGATAGCATGATATAATAGTTCTGGTCACCAACATGCAGTGCTTTTTGCTGACTTTTGAGAAGCCTATTCGTGGAAGCGCGTGCTGTACTCGCTATTCAATGGATATTGCCACCCCTGCAGACGAATTCATTATTTAACTACGTTTACCAAAAGCTGAAAATTAGACTTAACTAAAAATTTTATTAGGAGACATTTGCCATTTGCTCAGGGACGAATATCTCTGTCAAACTGCTCGAATCTCAGAAATTAAGGAGCATTTATAGTGACGAATCACATGCAGCAATTATGCTAATAATCTTTTCGCGATATCAGAGCCCATCACGTTTTCAAATCAGGAATGTTCACAGCAATGGCTTCCTTTGCAGTGGTGCGTTGTGTACAAGCAATGTCGGCAACGGGCCAAGTTCCTGCGAACACAGTTGACCCTCGTGCAGGAAATCGCATGCGCTATCGAGTCGTTTGCCAAGACGAAGAAGAAAGCTGTGTATACCCGTTTGAACAACTATTGACCATTCTGAGAATAAACTTTAAGTGATTATTGTGCAACTTTCAGTGAGGACTAATCATGTCAACGGTAGAGGTTGCCTCCTGATCAAAACAGTAGGTCGTTCATCAAAACAAGCGTTTTTTTTTTTTTGAAGGCAGCATAGGCTTTATTTTTCTTTTGCTAAATGTGTATTTGCTGGACTAGTCTTTCGGCAAAGCAAGGTGCCAGTTCCTCGTTCAAGTTTTTTTATTTCACCTTCAAAGCTGCTGTAGGAGTTTTATGCAATGTACAGTGAATGCGTGCAGCGGGGATTCCAGAATTTTAAGAGACCAAGTTGTTGGGTGACCCAAGTTTCATGGTTGTTCACGAATTCTAAAACCATAGTGAGACCACTCGACTTACATCGACTATTTTTCATTAACTTTTTTTGCGTTAGTTGTCTGTTTTGACACTTCGCTAATGATGTCTACTATGTTTGCTACTGTGTTTGAGCGCGTCCTATGACGTATATAATAGGTAAATAAATAATTAAATAAATAAAAGACAGCGTTACTCAATCTCTTTTAGGATGCGAGACTGACAAAAATGGTGATTTGAATGCAAAAGTATACCCAGACACTTAAGTTGGGAAACTGAACGCAAAATTGGGTGCAGTGAAACATTTTTGCGTAAATTAGTTTTAGGAACGACACTGCAAATTTTCGGATGGATAAATGGGTATGGTAGGCTGTGGACGCAGGAAGCAACCCAACCACACCTTCAACCTTCAAACAAACAAAACTTCATGATTCGCCAACTTTTCATTACAGCTTCAATCTGCAGATTCGCTTCTACATGCATACAACACCTTTCAGATCGAAGTGTGATCTCTTTGATCTCGCCCGAACTTTCTCAGCTCAGTTCGTTAAAACACAGCGTTTTAAAATTTCCGAGTCATAGACCTCAACAAACGATTAGTTGATTCTTCTGCTGCACATGTGAATGGCATACGGTGGCCCATCAAAAGGTCTTCCACAATTTGATTCGAAACAGAGGAATCGCTTTCGGAATTTGAAAGCTGACCTATGGACGGCTGAATAAATAGCATTATGCGATGGGCAACAGCTTGCACCACTACACTCCGTTCCCCACAAATCATTTCCTGATTGTACAGACTGGAAACGCTTCACTAGCAAAACAATGAAGAATACTGCATGAATAATGTAATAAGGCAAAAATAATGCAAAAAATAATGATGGAATTCGATGTTTCGGCGCTTGCCAACTAAGTTAGTGCAGTGAATTCTACATAAAATCGGCGTTACTCAATCCCACGCATTCTACCAGGCTGTCCAATAATTCCTGTAAAAAAAATTTCAAAATTCTATAATTTTCCTTAGAAGTGTTATAATAACAGGCAAGTGCAAAAACCTTCTAGAAGGTTCTCCAGAGTTTCACGCTAGGGGTATATAAGGCGCAGTCGCAGCGTCTAGCTACCAGTAGAAGCTAAAATGGACCAAGGTCGAATTCGTACATTCGAGTACTACGAGTGGCTGCTGGGCAACGACACGGGCACCGCGGTCGCCAACATCTGCAGAGCGTGGAAGGAGGATGCAGTGTCCCAACGCACAGTCAGGCGCTGGTTCAATCGTTTCGAGAGCGGCGACACGAGTCTCGAGGACAGGGAACACCCGCTGAAAATCATGCTCTGCTGCTGGTGGGACGCCAAGGGCATGCTGTACTTCGAGCTGCTCCCGCAAGGCAGGACGCTCACCGCCTCCATCTACACCGATCAGCTCGAGAAACTAGCCGCCGCCATCCGAGAAAAGCGTCCCTCGGTCCACCAGCATGACAAGACGCGCCTTCACGTGGCGAAGGAGACCCAGCAGAAGTTGGCGACGCTCGGCTGGGAGACGGTTGCCCATCCGCCGTATTCCCCGACCTCGCCCCCTCCGCCTACCACTTGTTCCGCCCGCTGAAGCACCATTTGGCCGGAAGAAAATTCACCAACTACGACAACCTCAAATCCGACATCGCGGATTTCTTCGAGTCGCAGCCCCCGGAGTTCTGGGCGAAGGGCATCGGCGACCAGCCCAATCGATGGGCCACTGTTGTAGATAGCTGTGGTGATTATATTGTTGATTAGACTTGTTTTTCAATAAAGTTGAAAAAAATTAAAAATTGTGAAATTTTCGGACAAGAATTATTGGACAGCCTGGTACTTCTACGGGACGTCGTAGAGACGATGTGAATGCGCACTAAGCTGGCGCTGAATAAAACTTTTTTATTAAGTGCCGAGCATTCTATTCCACGGGTTTTATGGCTGCTTTTTAAGACGTGTGCTATTTGCTGGACTCGGTGTGCGTCGAAGGAAGGGCTGGCTGTAGTCGATTGCAGTTTTCAGACTTGGGTTTCTGCCCAAGCTAACCAAACTTCCATCCTTCCGAGGTGGTTAGGTTGGTACAAAGCCCGTCTGACAAAGGTGAAACGCTGACACAGAATACTTCATCGGATGGCCACTGCAAGTCACTGTAAAGGCCAAATTCGCATTCAATTAATTTTGGAGATAAGCATGTTAATGTTACTTGTCAGTTGGTTGTCCTACCCTTACTCAGGCAATTTCTCACTCTGATACTCAGTTTCGTAGATGGTGGGCCTTCTCCTCAATGCTTTCGATAGCCCTCTTAGCAGTGCTTCGCCATGTGAAAGTTGACTTCTGAGTTTTTTCTCTTCTTGTTTTTCTTGGTTTCGCAGTTTTATTACAATCATTGTTGGCGAATCCTCATGAATGTATTAAATAAATAAAAATAAAAAATTGCCTCCAGGAGATATGATAGAATTGAAATGCGTGGCGCATCCCAAAAGAGATCGACTAACGCTGTCCTTTACCCCATGGGGCTAATGACTTTCGCTAGTCAGTCATTGAGCAAGTCACTACCTTTATCAGACCATTATTGTAAGCGTTAACGAACGACGAAGGAGTAGACGCATTGGGTCGATACGGCAACCGACCTAAACGTAGGATCCGTCGAACAGAAGCTGGCGTCCCTCAGCAATGCACATTAGCAGTTGTTGATCGTTTTAGAAACTTTCCAATGCACCGCGCTCTGATAAAACTTACCTTTGCACTGGACCTTCTTGATTGATCTTTTACGACACAGTGTCCCTTTCTGTTACCGAATTGGTCATGTAGTTCCTCCTTCAACAACGTCCCGCTGCTGTTGTTTGAAAGCGTCACTCGACTAGTCTGCGTCAAGAATGTCATATGCAAGTGCCGCTATTTGAACTCAAAAACTCCTCAAAAAATTTCGATTTACAATTACAACATTTGCTTTCAAGAAATTAATATAGCATCCAGCCACGCAAAGAATAATATTCAAATTGATTGATGGCTGGTGCTCAACATGGAAACATTCCGGATCCTATGCTAGCATTCGAGGATGTTCTCTGATGAAGAGAAATTTGACAAGAAAATTGTAAAAAATCCTCTTAACTGCTTAGGAAAACCTTAATAACTCGATAATCGATGGGTTTGGATCACTAGATAAATTTGATCTACACGAAGGAGTGGATGTTCTTTGTTACGATGTTGGCGTCATCTAATCTTCTTGCAGTTTTCTATATTTCTAAAAAAATCGTCATTTGCGCTGTCGATGACACGAGTTAGCCTAGCGGTTAGTAGTGTAGTTTCATGCACAAACGGTCACAGGTTCGACGCCCGGCTCCGGCATGTTCGACTTCCGGCTCCCTGCAAAAATTGCAAAAATGGCAACGGCTCCAGCGTCAGGCTCAGGTTGACAAGCCGGCTGATGGAGATACCTCGCCATAAGCCATGATCAAAAGTCGCAATAGAATCAGTGTAAAGCCTAGGACGTCATCCGGAAGTGGCGCGCCCCCGCCCGAGTTTTGTGGTCAGTATGCGAGGCTACGGAGGGCCGAACGACCTCGTCTAGAGAAGCTATTTCGACTGAAGACTCTAAATGTGGGAACGCTGACGGGAAGAACTAGGGAAATGACTGAGGTGAAAGCCAGGGAGATCGAAGAAGGGGTCAAGCTGTACTACAACGGAGACACCAAGAGGAACGGGGTAGGGATAACTGTTGCGGAGTCTCTCAAGGATTCAGTAGCTGCTGCTGTCGACCGCATCCGTCACTGCGGCTGGATACGAAGGAGGGTTACTGGAACATCATGTCTGTCTACGCTCCGCAGACCGGATGCCGGGAGCACGACAAGAATGACTTCTACCTCTCCCTCGAGGAGGCCATAAGGTCCGTATCAGAAGGCGACTACCTCTCCATAGCAGGGGACATGAGCGGGCATGTGGGGAGTGGCAGAAGGGGAGTGGAAAGGGTTCATGAAGATAAAGGGATCGGCCTTATAAACCCGGATAGAAAACGAATTCAGAAGGTGACCTATGATAGCGGATGAAGAAGGACAGAAGTCGACCACATCTTGGTTTGAAGGCCTGCCCTGAAAACAGTCCGGGATGTGAAGGTCATTCCGGGAGAAGACGTGGCGTTACAGCATAGACCCTTGGCAGCCGACCTTAGTATACCTCTACCTACCAAACCCAAAGTGAGGACGGAACCCAGGATCCGATGGTGGAGGCTGTGGGGTTCGAAGCGGAACGAGCTACGAAGGGCAGTGCTCGAGGCAGGCCTTCTGGATCTAGCTGGTCTCGTAAACGAGACCTGGAGGAGGGTAGCCCAAACAATCCTGAGATGTGCTAGGAGGAACAAAGGGAGGAACCAAAAGGGATAAATCGGCCGGATTCTGGAACGAAGAGGTGCAGGCTGCGGGGAAGAAGAAGGAGACCTACAAGCTGTGGCAGAAAACGAGAGCACGCGAGCATTTCACAGCCTAAGGAAGCTGAAGAGACTTGCAAAAACAGCTGTAGCGAAGGCAAAGAACGCGAAAATGTATGCCATGTACGAGAAGAGAAAATAGACGGGCCAGAGGAAGAGAAGTTTGCCAAGGTGCGTTATAGAGCTAGCCTCGACATTCGAGTAGTGCGAATGTCTGTGAAGAGTGCTGATGGTAGAGTACTATGGAAGCCGATCGAGGTCAGAGAGAAATAGGAGGAATACTTTAACAAACTCCTGAACGAGGAGTTCCCTCGTCGGGATGCCCAGGAAGAACAACCAACGGGAGGACCCATCCCACCTGGACGCAAGAAGAGGTTCGCAAGGCCATAGAGAAGATGAAACTCGGAAAGGCAGTAGGGCCTGACGGAGTGACAGTAGAGGCTTGGAAGGTGTTTGGGGACAGCGGAATCAACTGGCTGACGCAGTTCCTCAACAGAATCACGAAAGAAGGTAAGATGCCGGATGACTGGAGGAACACCACCATAGTCCCCATCTTCAAGCAGAAGGGAGATGCTTCCAAATGCTCCAACCGAGAGATCAAACTGATCTCACACACAGTGAAGATCTACGAACGGCTGGTCGACTCGAGGCTGAGGGAGATGGTCCCCATCTCCCAGGTGCAGAGAGGTCCACTACGGACGCCATCTTCATCGCTCGTCAGGTGATGAAGAATTATCGGGAGAAACGAAATTTCTGCTACCTGGCATTTCTGGATCTGGAGAAGGCCTACGACAGGTTACCTCGGGCCATACTCTAGAAAGCCCTTCGAGGGAGAAGTGTCCCGGAATGTCTGATCACGGTCGTAAAGGACATGTACAAAGGCTCGAAAGCGGCGATGCGAACTCTAAACGGGGTGAAAAGGAAAGTG
Source organism: Heligmosomoides polygyrus bakeri (assembly GCA_947359475.1). NCBI lineage: Eukaryota > Metazoa > Nematoda > Chromadorea > Rhabditida > Heligmosomidae > Heligmosomoides > Heligmosomoides polygyrus. Next base: position 78,136,450 of record OX375868.1, read on the forward strand.
GTCATCACAGTGGAGGTGCACCAAGGGTTGTCTCTGAGTCCGTTCCTCTTCCTGCTGATGCTTGACTCTATAATGAACCACCTTGAGGAAGGTCCTCTCAGGACAATCCTCTCCTGGCGGACGACATCGCCCTAGTAGCTAACAACCAGAAGGATGAGAAGGAGCTGGAGGAGAAGGTGCAGCTGTGGCCGAGAGCCCTCGCAGACAGCGGCGGCCTACGGCTGAACGTGAAGAAGACGAAGTTCATCAGCTCTGAGCAGTGCGCTGGATCAATCCTAGACTGCCAAGGGGAAACGATCGAGAAGGTGGAAGAATTCCGCTACCTCGGAAGTGACCTATTCGAGGAAGAAAGTGTCGACCAGGCCGTCAGGGGAAGGATAAGCCCAGCTTGGCTTAAGTGGAGAGAGCCCACAGGGATCCTCTGCGACCGTAGATGCTCCAGGACGCTCAAGGGCAAGCTCTGTAAAACAGTTGTGAGGCCTGCCTCCTCTATGTCCTCTGAGTGCTGGGCCCTGGGTAAGGCACAGAAACGGCAACTGAACGCTGCGGAAATTAGGATGCTGAAGTGGGCGTGTGGATGGACCCGTCGGGACAGGGTGCGAAACGAGGATGTTAGGGCAGTGATGAAGACAGTTCTGATCCAGCTGAAGATGAGGGAGCAGCGCTGAGATTGAATCACCACATAAGGTTGGCCTTAGATTTCGAGGCAACCGGAAAGCGTCCGAGAGGTGCCCCAAGGAAGAGGTGGAAGGACGTCATCAAGAGAGATCTCGCCGAAATCGGCGCTACGGCAGATGACGCCTTTGATAGGATGAGGTGGCGACAGATCACAAGAACCGCGGACCCTGCAACGGGGACTAAACGCTCAGGAAAGAAGATTTACGTTGCCGATCAAGAAAAACGGTCATCTTTAGCAGAAGTAGACTGGCAGCAAGAATTAATAGGCGGTCATCTTGAGGTGTTCTTTGGAGGGAGATTTTCACCGAACAGTACAAGGTCTTTCTCTAGATCTTTTGGGAAAAAACAGCAGCTACTAGTCAGAGCCAGGGATGTCGGTCTCGGTTTTGGCGGCATGGCTGCTGCATGTCCTATGAGCATAAAAGCATCCAACGATAAGCAAAATAATCTTGTAAATTATAGTAAACTCCGCACTCCAGCAGTGTTGAAAGCCATGCCAAGAACTGCAGAAAACAAGTAGAGGAACGTGGACAATGAGCTCGTCTCAAAGCACTCAACTCACCCTGCACGTGGCCTTTCTGCGCCCACATAACCAATTCATATGCGCGATTTGCTGCGAGAGTGCGTGTGTATGAGAACTTTGCCGCAGAGGGTAGAAGCTGTGGTTGTGTTTACTCGACTACTCAAATAATTTATTACATTACATTATTCGAATTCGAAGCTTCCTGATTTTCGAATATTCCTATTCGAACGGATATTAGAAAATCAGGAGGTCACTTGTATTTGAAACGTGTATTTTATTCGAATCTATTTCTCTGTGTAACCGATCGAACGATCTCAGTACACAGGGTACGCAGGCGGAGTTTTGAAACAAGCATCTAATCAGCGTCTATTCTCCTACCGTCCCCTAATTGCCGACACTTATGTACAAGAGTGCATTTTCAGTACAGTCAGATCAGCGGTAATAGACTACTTTGCTCAATGACGGAGGCTAGTTTGATCAACTGCTGCAATTGTCCTAGCTGTTGCTCGCAACTCCCAAATAGTCACCGAGCAATAGGCGGACAAAATATTTATTCAATAAAGCGATTTGGAGGCACTACAAGGTCTAGCAGCTGTTCATTAACAAAGACCTATTGTTTTGAGCTGCCAATTCGTCCTACGTAGAAATTTTGTATAAATACCATTCCAATCAACGAAACTCATCATTTACCATGGCAGTCATAACTATGCTCTCTGTTGTAAGTGCTTACGATACAGACCCTCTCTATGCAATAGAGGATTAACTGTCGTATTTTCAGGTTCTGATTTTCGCTTGGTCACGTGAGTTTTGTTCACTCTACGAATTATTAAGCGACCACGCTCACTGTTCTCCGAGGGCCGTTTTATCTCTTGCCAGGAGCTTGCCTAAGGCCCACTTTCCAGGGTTTTAAGGAACATTCCGCTGTACTATCATTGCTACACATCATAGGAATAGGCAGTATGGAGTTCGAATTTGGCGTAGATTGTGAGACATCCATTTTGGAGCCCAGATGTTGCGTTACAGCCTTCCTATGTCCAAATATGTATTCTACTTTGCCACCATCCTTGGGTCTATGGAAGTTCTTAAACTGTGGCTTAGCGTCTCTTTTTGGCACAGTCGCAAAATGGATGGGCCACTCTCTACCTCGTTGAAAAATAGCTATGAAGAGGTGGAAGCATGCGCAATGGCAAACAGACTAATCTGAGAGAACATTGAGCCGTGACCAGCGAGATTGCCATTTGCAATTCCGAGAGGAACACCGAATGGGTTAAAAGTGTACAGCGAAATATTTTTGTTTCGTTTTCACCATCACCACTTGACTAAAAGGCATAAGAAGATTGGAAGATGTACAACCCTCTCTTTGCGGTTATTTTCAACAGGGTGATGCATCAATGCTTTTATGTGGTAGCAGTGTGACATCCTAGTTAAATTTTTACTCAATGGGAAGAAAGGTTCAGAATTATACTTGAAGAAATGATCTCTGCTAGAAATAAATGCCAACTCGATAGTTGAAAGTGTATATTTCCTGAAAGTGTGTGCACTGTTTTAGTGACCATAAAATTCATACCCGTGGAACGCTAGGTCTAGAACAGCACACAAAGGCGCACGCTTTGACAGAAATCACTCCGTTTCCTCAACCACTGCTTTGCGATGTTCATTTGACTCGCTGTGTCTTTCTACTTACCGAAAAGTTAGGAAAGATTAAAATTAAGATTTCGCGAATATCGTGATAACTGCCGCAATCATAGCACCCCTGCTCCAGTATTTAAAAGGTGTACTTTGCTTGGGCGCGTGTAGCGCAGTCGGAGGAGGCGCTGACTGTCGCTTGCATCCGATACCAGGTTCCTGGTTCGGATTTCCCGCCTAGGCCAACCAAGCCTTCCATCCCTCCGGGGTCGGTCAATTGGTACCAGACGTGTCTGGGAAGGATAAAGCGCTGACTTGTTCATTGGCCGGCCACCGCAAGTCATTGTATGGCCAAATACGCATTCATGTCGCCTCCACGACATCCCATATATAGAAGTAGAATGCGCTGACGCATCCCAAATAGGATTGAGTAACGCCGTCATTTATCCTTATACTTTGCTTGCAAAAAAGCCCTTCCCTTTTGCCATTGGAGCACGAATGGTTGAGGACCACCATGGCATATTTTCGAAGCAAGGGCACCAGAGGAAGGCTTTCAGGTCTTCCGTTCTATCGTTGTTGCAATTTTAACCCTCCACCCCTTTATCCCCTAACTCTGTAGCAGTTTATTAAGTTCTATTTATTTATTTGTTCCACCAACGCATAACTAGATGATGCATAAAGTTGTTCGATGTACCAGCACTTAAGTGCCATGCTGTCGTTAGCGCTGCACTTTCTCGTATGCGTAACGTGTTCGCTTTTTCTATCACATATGGGCAGTTCTGCCCCAAGCGGAAAATGGTCTGTGCGAAAGTTTGTCGCACTTCTTGAATATCCACGTCTATTGGCGTGATTTACTTGTGGAATCGCAAACCAAACGAAGCTAACAGAGGATCGCCATAGCAATAGCTGTCAGCTCAACAACTGAAACAGTGCACGTAAATAAAGAATAAAAAGGATAAAGGGCGGCGTTACTCATTCCTTTTAGGATGCGCCACACTTCTACGGGATGTTGTGGAGGACATTTGAATGCGTATTTGGCATACAATGACTTGCGGTAACCAGAACAAGTCAACATTTTATCCTTCCCAGATACATTTAATAGCAATTCGCATACTCCGGAGACATAGAAGGCTAGGTTGGCCCAGACGGAAAATCCGAATCAGGAACCTCGTATCAAGTGCACGCGATAGCCGGCAACTTGTCCCACTGCGCTACATGCACCGTAACGCATGTAAATGTATGGAATAAATTAGGGAAGGCAATAAACATAATATAATCAACATAGGTACTTCGTGCTCGAAATTCGCTGTTGTGCCTAATATCTGGTTGTCGTCCATCGTTGTGGGAGGGAAACACTACAGCCGGCCACTGTATCGTAATAAGGAGGGAAGGTGACCGATATGGCTCTACCGTGAAATTGAGTGGGCACCTAACTTTGCGCACACGCCTACGCCTTAGACTGGCCCTCCTGTGGTAGTATTTCCGTACTAACTTTAACCTCTACAAAATCGTTCACCGATTTAGAGTATGGTGAAAGCGCCATGTGCTCAAACAGTCAAATGACAGATGCTGCTCGACAAGCGTTCCTTAATGCGCACAATAGTTACAGGTGAGAAAAGTTTTTTCCCAAGAAGTATACCAACAGTATTTTCGCAGCCACTAATATGAACTGCTCAACAAACGTCGTTACGATTGGTTTCCAAGTGTCAGCCTTTTCAAGAACTTAGAAGTTGAGTACATTACAAACAACGTCATGCGGTCGAAAGCTTAAAAGATGGTTCATCGCAGATATAAAAAATTTAAGACTAGCCGTAGCCTGTTCCAGGATCAATCTTTCTAAGTAGATTGATTGCGCCACACATTCTTTGTTATTCTAGGTACATTACTCTCACTCTCGCGCAGATGTAAAGTAGGATGTTCTTCCATGCAGCCCCGACACTCTCTCGATGTATCACTAGTGCTTACCCCCGCGCCTACTTCGCCGACTAGATGACGCCATCCGTTTTTATTCAGGGGCTTTTCGTGGTCCTTTTCGAATCCTTCAAAACCAAGATCTACCGTAAGATTAACGTATGCTCCTTTTGTGATCTCACAACCAACATGTGCTCCTACCACCCTAAACACTGTCCCCTTCACAAATAGTAGGTGGGTTGGGGCTGTCTTCACACTGCCTTGCCATACCCTGTTTTGCGAGGTCCATCCACATCACGACAGCAAAGAAAAGGTCAAACATTTTTCTTCTAAGAAATAACTAAGCAGATTTTGATATTGCTCCCATTTTGATGCTCTCTCTCTGCGGTAGATTTTGTACAGTCTTTAGCCAAGCCTATCGGCATGTAGGAGGAAATCTATGTCTTCCTTGTTTCCTATAGAACCCTACTTTAAGTGTTGAAAGTTCTCCAAGAAATTTAACGCTATACAGAACAAACTGGTGCCAAAACGGCGATTCAGTTCCCTGAGTTACGCTATGATCTGTTCATTGCACAACCTTTCAATCGTTCTAATAACTGTATGGTTTAAGGCAAATTAGCATTTCAAGCCTCTACATGCACAGATTTTAGATAATATTTTGAAATCGCTCCAATTTTGACGCTGTCTTCGTTGTAGCTTATGGTATCTTCGAACAGCTGTAGCTGTCTTTATAACTGCTTGAGAGTATTCATTTTATACGTTCTTCTGTCAGGTCTACCGACATATGGGAGGAAAATGATGTCTTTCAAGTCTCCTATAGAGCCCCACTTTGAGTGTTCAAAGTTCTGGAATTTAACACTCTACAGACCGTTGCCAAAATCGTGATTTAGTTCCCTGAGCTTAAACTATTCGCATAGTAACAATGTTTTAACACACACATTTGCTTAAGCCTGGAGCGGCTGGTAGAGAGGATATATGTTGTTACAAGATGTTTTGCTGCGATCAAAACTCTTGCGCCAGGCGGGACTCGAACCTGCATCTCGCGGATGTTACGGGCGGTTAAACAGCGCCGGTGGTGTAAGGCGAACATCGTTGCCCGGAAAGCAGAAGATGCGGGTTCGAGTCCCGCCTGGCGCAAGAGTTTTGATTGCAACAAAACACACTGTAACAACATCTTTGCAGTCTCTCCATGCAGAAATCATATATACGATAGTCAGCCAGTCAGACCTCGGGCTGGTACTTCAGCAATCTATACGGATCGCAAGCTGCTATTGATGCAGCTTCCTTAGTGTATGGTCTTGTATAACTGTTGAGCCAAGATTGGTGTGGAAGCTTTATACGGTTTAAGCTTCGGCATGACGGCCTCCTTCAGATCCTGGAAAAGACAAAAGTGGCTGAGAAATCATGTCTTTGTGTGTTCACCTGTCGTTGCCAGGCTCTGAGGAGAATACCGATACGCGAAATCATAAGCCGAAGCTTCCATACCAAACTAGGCTCAACAGCTTTAGAAGACTTCCACTACAGACAAAGGACATGTCAAGATTTTACATCGAAGATTGAACGTTCTACTGCTTTCTTGCTATTACTACATACCGTTGACTAGCCAGCATATATATTCCTCCTCCAACGGTTAAATTCGGCGTAGTATCGGTTATGACGATAGAGATCAGTAGCTGTTGTCTGATTGATACTTATTTACGTGTTGTATCCATTCAATCTCCTCGGTCGATGGGCTGATTGACAGAAAGACGGTCGGACTAGCTCTTTCATACACAGTCCTGGGTGGCTGCATGTGAGGAAGGTGCACAACCTCTACTGCATTTTGTCAGATAAAATTAGGTGATTGGTAGAGTAGACGAGTCAAGAAGGTTCGTTGAATGAGAAGGGTCAGCCTTAGCCGATAAACTGCATAACAAGTCTCTAGCACGTATCAAAATGGAGAACAAGCCTTATAAAGATTTTTCCAGATCTCAGGTGGCGCAAGGCAGAGCCAGAGACGCCATGGGAGGATATGCCCCGCGAGCCGCCGATATGCTGAAATTGGTTGGATTTTATCCTCTTCACAATAGTGTCTTCTCTGCATTTTATTACTCTTTAGAATGGGCCAAGATAGGCCAAATCAAGAAGCTAGATAGTAAAATCTCAGGTTAGGAGACCGAGAATATTTTGAAGATTTCCTCTGCTTTAGAAGTACGACTGCAACATTGAAGCTCAAGCAATAAGCCATGCTAGTCGTTGCCAATTCCAACACTCGCGCATTAGAGGGCTAGGCGAGAACATCTTCTACAGCAGCAACCCGCGCTTCGACAAGGCCAGCGCTGCCAAACAGGTGTGTCGACTTGCCCAAGCGGACACGTTTCAGGTCCAGAATTTCCCGGAGCATGTAGACTTCGTTTAGGCATCGGATATGTGGTTCGGCGAACTTGCAACGAATGGTGTCGGACAAAATCCCGTCTTCTCCATGTCTATGACAGGCCGCCCAATGGGAAAGATGATTGGACACTACACTCAGGTAAGTCGCTTTGCAGTTCATTTGTTGTTTTGTGGATTATTCCAGCTTCACTAAACCTCCCTCAACTTTTGACAGGAGAATTCATATCGAGCCATATTTTCAGCAGCGGTGCCTGCAGTGATAAGTATTTCAAATGGTATTACGAGCCAAACAGGCGCTTAATTGGTCTCCTAGAAGTGAACACGTGACGAAATTTAATGAGTTGTTTGTCGCCGATCTACTAGTCTCTGGCAAAAACGCTGTCGAATCAAAAAATTTAGCTTTGCTTGGAATCTATTAAAATAACCGACTACGGGATATCCAACTCCCTCTTCCTATAAAAAAAATTGAGTCAATAAATGAAAACAAGAAATGGAATGTCCGTCTAGAATCTGTAGTCAGCATTATAACCCCTTCCTGTTTCTATTCATATCTCCTACAAGTAGATGAAAACCAAAAGAGCAAAAATCGAGCTTGGTATTTCCAAGTAGTTCCAAAATGTAGTGTAAATGTAATGTAGTTCCAAGTTTAAACGCCACGTTGTGCACCGATAGGGGTTAATCTTTCTTTTCATTTGTAAAATAAAATCTAAATGAATAGAAGAGAACCCAATGGTGTGCTTTCAAATGCTTGTAACACTGGAAAAAATATTTTTTGATTTGTTGGTTTCGTGAAGCTGTGTTTTAGATTTTTATAACATTATTGCATATTAAGACCAAAATATTGCTTGGTCTTAATATCCAATAATGTCATTATTGGCAGAGTGTGCTCCTACCAGTATAATGTGAAGTGGATATAGATAGATAGTATGATATGATATGATATATAGATAGTATGCTAGGTTAAAATGCCCAGAAATTTCGTTAGCAAACGTATAGACTCGTATAGACTAGGTTACAAAGATACCCCAAATAGCTTTGATCGGGACTCCTTAATTGCGTTCCTCATGTGTTCAGATGGTATGGAGTCGCACTAATGCCATTGGTTGTGCAGTCCAGAACTGTCGGTCATCTACAATCGCTGTCTGCAACTACAAGCAACAGTGAGTTGACTAAAAAGCGACTGCTACTGAAGAACGCAGAACTACCTCTGTCATCGTATGTCGGCTATTTCAGGGGCAACGTTCTTTCTCAACCCATCTATAAGGTGGGAGCCGCATGTAGCGCGTGCCCAGGCGGAACAAGATGCGAAAATTCGCTCTGCGCTTGAATACCCTGGAAGATCGGCAACTGTGTCACATTTCTTCTCTTTCGAAATAAACCTTTTATCTTGTAATTGAATTGACGATCCTTCCTTCAAGATGTAAACCGTTAGATGCGTTACTCAAGTTCACATAAGCGCTTACAATCGCACGCAAGCGTACACACATACGCGCATATGCATAGATACATCGATATTTGTCGCTAGAATCCAGACCAACTGCTTAACGGCATTCTTCTCAGATTATAGAATTAATGGCGTAGATCATACCCGCCCAGACAGCAGGAGGTGCGGGATCGAGTCTCGCCTGGCGGTAGTTTTAGTAGTCGCAACAAAGAAACGCTTGAAGAAAATGAGATGATTCTTTTCCCAAATTATTGAAAAAGGATAAGGATAAGGACGGCGTTACTCAATCCGTTTTGGGATGCGCCACGCCTTCTACTTCTACGGGATGTCGTGGAGGCGATTTCAATGCGTATTTGGACATACAATGACTTGCGGTGGGCAGCCGATGAACAAGTCAGCGCTTTACCCTTCCCAGACAAGTATGGTACCAATTCACCGACCTCGGAAAAATGGAACGCTTGGTTGGCCTGGGCGGGAAATCTGAACCACGAACCTGGTATCGGGTGCAGGCGACAGTCAGCGCCTCCTCCGACTGCGCTACACGTGCCCAAATTATTCAAATACGTTGCTGAAAAGACTGATGCTAGGAGGCAGCAGGTCGCTCCAACATATGGCGTTGTGCTTTCTTCATCATGACTTTAATTTAAAACTTTAATTTTTCGTTGTCTTTTTTTTGCTCAAAAGCCATCATATATCATGGGGTATCCATTGGGAATTTCGAACAAGCTCGCAAGAGGGGTAAGTCGAAATCTAAATATACCATTTTCTCGTTAAGCCGGCTATTTTTGAATTTGAACTGAATACCTTCAAATCGATGCGCTGACCCATTCAGATTCAATTAGACGCACTCTAGAAATGGCTGGAGCAAAACCTCGATTTTAAAACTGAAGTTAGGTGAAAGTTGAGTAAGGAGTGAACAGTGTACGACATTTGACAATATTTATATTTTTATATGGAAAAGAACGGGTTTAGGCCTATTTCGAAGTGGAAGAAAACAACAATGTTTAGTGTATCATAAAAAGGGATCGCTCCATACGGAATTAACAGAATTTTTCTCAAAATACACAGTTGATGGCGTAGATAATTCCCGCCCAGTCAGCAGGAGATGCGGGATCGAGTCTCGCCTGGCTATAGTTTTAGTGGGCGCAACAAAACCAAGAGGCTTGAAGAAAATGAGATGATTCGTCAAGTGATTTTTCTCTTATTAGTCATGCTTAATGGCAGCTAATCATCTGGTATCCTTCGGATGCTGCACAGCACCTGTTAGATATCCGTCTTTTTCCCTATGGAAGCTGGCGTGATTTGGGTAAATGTCTACACATTGCTGGAAGAATGACTTCCTCGAGACGGCCATTACCGGAAATGTAGTGCATTACGCCTGTCACCGAAGGTCAGCAATGTAGCTAAATCACGACTCTGTTCGAAGAGGCTTTTGATGTTGTTACCGAAGACTGGAAAGAAGAACGCCCGCCACCAGATTCAGGAGGGACTGGCCTATAGAGCCCTTGAAAATGGGCTCAAATGCCATGTTGGAAATCACACATGCTCAATGAGACCGTCCGATTTTATAGCGTAATGCCCACCCGTCCTCACATTGCAGACTAGAAAGGGAATGGTTTCGCATACGCCAGAGCCGACCTATAGCAGCTTAGGGGTCTTCTGGTTGTTTGACGATTCACTGCGGACGAAGCTAGGGAGCGCTGTACTCGTAGTTCTAATAACTGAAGGGAAGTAATGCACACAGTAGACAGCCCAGTTTTCTGCGTATTTATGGAGAATAGGCCTTTGACTTGTTTTGTAGCTTTGTAATGTTTTGTGATAAAAAAATAAAAAGTGGCAAGAAGAGATGGCTCTTCGATCCATGCTCCCAAAAGCAGACCAGTTATTCGACAACATAGGTTATTGTACATGGAGCTGCTATTTACTAGTGACGATCACTCTTTACAGTAAATTTACTGACAATGAAACTGTCGACTCCCACTCTGTCACTTTCCGTCCATGTGCAGTCACTCCATCCGTTGAAGATGAAAGGTGGAAACGATCAGTCTGTCGCCTTCGCCCCTCCCTGTCCATCAATTTCCCAAAGAGCATTGCCAGATGGCGCTGTCAGTGCACTTTCGCAAGTCGGAAGTCACCTTCAATTGCGGCCACTTTTATGGTTTCTATTCACCCTGCAGACATTTAAACGCCTCCCTATAAAGTAACTAATATCTCCTGTTGTTTTTTTTTTTTGCATTCATAGCTGATTGGATCGGTTCTATTGCTATATGCTGTAACTATGTCTTTATGACGTAATGAGAGAGTTCAAGTTTCTCAAAAGCACGAATGTATGGAAATTCCCGTCAAGTTGTACACTCTTCTAAACACGCCTAACAAATTCAAAACGAGACCGAACACCTTCCAAACAAAAACTAGGTTCTCCACATTAAACAAGAAATTTTCCAAAAAGTTGGATTTCGAGGAAAATTTAGCATGACTTCCACTAAAGTTTCAATTCAACTAACCGGTGAGTGAACACATTGTCCAAATTTTTATAAAAAAATTTAATTTCAAGAAAGATAAAGGGTCATAGCTTGTTTTAGAGTGCAGGAAGGCGACCATTTTTAATGCCAAATAAGAGAGTGTGCCACGCCCTTGTCCAAGGCGTTGCGATCGTCATTCGATTGATCGCCTCACTTTGACGCTTCACGTAAGCAGCATTTGCAACAACAATCAAATAAAAATCGCTGCGAGGTTTTCTAGTGCATGGCATCTCCTTTTAATGCAGTTTATGATTGCAGCGATCTCCTTTTAGTGCAGTTAGTGATTGCTGCCTTGTTGCGCCTTAAAATAAAATTGAATGTGTTATTTATTACAAAATCACAAATTGTAAAAATTGTTAAAGTTAATACACTCATTAAGGCACCTGAATTTTAAAAAAAAAAACTAAAGGTTATACAAAATTTATTCTAATCATCTTGATGTGTCTTTAGTTTAACCTGTAAAAGGCTAGCTTTGATCTGAAATATGTTAAGTACGATTTCAAAATTGTTGGACTTGTATAGAAGAGGGTTCAATCTGGCGTGAAAACTGTCCAGTACGATGTGAAAAATGTTCGACTTGACGTGAAAATAGGACAAATTGAATCGAAGTGGATTCGTATAAATTGGATCTGTCATTTCTACCAATGCCAGATAAGTGGATTTTTCGAATAATGGCACTCGTTTTTATAAAAAGAACTGCTGACCATAGGATTACCCAATAACGGTGACTCAGAACCTTTCACTAGAACGGCTTCTTGAATGCTTCCGATAACCCACTTTTCTTCGGATTGGAATCGGTTATCCGATTCGGACGTAATATTGGAATTCTGGTCAATAACATCTATCTAGATTATCCAAAAATACTCAAAATACTAAAAATCCTCCTTACCCAAGTCACCCTAAGATCCGCTTTTTTAAAAATGCCATTACCCAAATGATCCGTTAATCTAAAAAGAATGGCGGGTCCTAATCACCCTAACTAGGTTCGTACCGGATCTACGCTGTGCGTCACAGATCAATTACCCAAGATGACTAAAACAAAGTCGTCTCGTTGGTCGGCATTCAAGGTTTCCATGAAACGGGTTTTTTTTTTTCTCCAGAACCACATCAGGTGAGGAACGAACGACAAGTGCAGCCTGTGTACGTTTGACTCTCTTTTTTTACAGTAGCATATCGGCTGACCTGCATCTAACCATTAGAAGTTTTAGATGAGTAGTGCGTTCCGTGCAATTAAGAGCGGCCTCCTCTACTTCAAACAGTACTTCGAACAAATGCTGAAAAAAGTCTGGGGATCCCCCTGAAAAGCATCGAACACTGTGTCATTGTTTTATGAAATATCCGAAATATCCCTTGAAACGTTAGAAAAACCTGGTCTAAACGCTGGAGGGCAGGTCGAACATATGAAAATGTGAGGCGCCTGAGGCCATCGCTGCAGCAAGCGTTATGCCTGCGTAATGTGTGCTGCTACACTCACGACGTCTACTGCCCTTCTACAATGCATAAACCTCTTCTGATGTCTCTGCTCAGCTGTTTGAAAGCCTTCAGTTTCATTTAATTAAAGACAATGGTTAATGGAAGATGTGAACAAGTGTGCATATTGTGAAAGCTTTAGGGTTCCTTTCTTACTGAAAGCTTTACTTCTAATAAAGTGGAAGTGAAGAGTAGTGAAGAAAATCAGAAATTTTTGTTGTTCTTCAAAGCAGTTGCTTTCGCCGCGTATCTCCAGATGATCATTCTTGGTTATACTCTACCAGACGTTCAACGGCCTGCCGGCCGCCAAACGTCTGGTTGGGACTTCGCCCCAAACCCGGAGAATAGAACACCCCGAACGTCTTCTTCTCCTCTTTAGGCCTTCTCTCACTCATTACAGCAAAAAAAAACTGGTTTTGCTATATAGAATGGTATAGCGGAGTAGGGCAAAACAGGTCCACCTTCACTGGACCCCCCCTTAACTGGTCCCTTATCAATGGTTCTCCTTTATTGTCAGCCCTCTTCCGGTTCACCCTTCACTGCTCCCCCTCCCCCTTCGTCGGTCCCTACTACTGCTCCCACCTTCACTGGACCTCCCTTTACTGGTCCCCACTTCGCTGGTCATCCTATCCTCCACCGATCCCGTTACTGGTTCCACCCTCACTGGTCCCTCTTTTATTCACCAACCCTTTTCCGGTCCTTTCCCCCCCTCCCTTCACTGGACCCCTCCACCCCCATTCACCGGTCCCCATTACTGGTACCTTCCTCACCGATCCCCCTTCACCTGGTCCCCTCTTCACTGGTCAACCTTCTGCCAGTCCCCCCTCCATCAGACCCCTCCCCCCCTCCTTCACCCGTTCTCCTTCATTGGACCCCTCCCCCCTTCACCTGGTCCCCTCTTCACTGGTCAAATTCTACCGGTCCGCCCTTCACTAGACCCTCCCCCTCCTTTACCGGTCCATTTTTCACTGGACCACTCCCCCCCCCCCCCCCTTCACCGGTCCCCATTACTGGTCCCTTCCTCACTGGTCCCCTCTTCACTGGACCCTTCCCCCTCCTTCACCGGTCCCCTTCACTGGACCCCTCCCCTCCTTCACCGGTTCCCCCTCCCCAGGGATGGGCGGAAATTTAAAAATTTTCCTAAAAAACAGAAAACAGAAAATCGCTTTCGTCAGAAAACAGAAATCAGAAAACAGAAAAGCCAAAAACGCCAGAAAATCAGAAAACAGAAAACAGAAAATTTCGAAATTATCACACGACCTAACTATTTTACCCAAAGATCCATATTTCCAGTAGCAAATGCTTTTGTATAACTAGAAATGTAGTCGTAGACCAGCGTTTTAATTTGCAAACGTATATAAAAATTTCTATTACACTCCAGTGCACTGCAATCAGCAAGTTGTAAATCTGGACTGATAGGTCCTAGGAATCTCGACCCTTGAAGTATACAACATTACTCATCAGCTCTGTTTCACCGCTAACGCCTCAATTAGATAATGGTCCACTACTAAGAAACTGGCCTTTTAGAGTACCGGACACGATGAAGACTCAGCGATCACTGTTTGCATCAACTCAATTGCTAGAGTTTGTAGACACACTCTCGCAAGATACTCTAAAGCTGTGTGGAGATTCGTTGGTATTAGTGGCTTCGCCAGAATCTGTATTCCTAGTTCGTTTCGTTCCTCGGGAATATCTTTCCTTGTAAGTGGCCTAGTTTCTGCGTAGCTGAAAATTTTCAGGCCAGCATCAATGCTCTTTACAGCACCTTACTACTTAGCCGACTAAAAATGTGAATTTCACAGAACAACACAATATTGTGACTGAAGGGGCTGTCAGCACAACAGGTCTCGGGCGAAGGTGCTTTCTTGAATGCGTAGGCACCATATAATGAAGACTGCGCATATACCCTCTCCATCACATTATTATTATTTCTCCTCATATCTAAATATCATATTACATCTCAGTGGAAGACCAGAAGAACCGCCTTGCTGTACAGAGGAGTGCACGACATTAGCAACAATCGCCCGATCTGCCTGATGCTCGTACTCTATAAGCTGTTCACTCGAGTCGTCCTGAATAGGGACAGCCATGCGAACAGGCAGGATTTCAGAGAGGATTAAGCACGATCCTCCACATACACCCCATTACGAAGCTCATCGAAGTGTCGCGAGAGTACAAGCTGCCGCTGTGCCTTACGTTCATCGACCTGAAGAAGGCATTCGACTCCGTCGAGACTGAAGCGGTCATCGAAGCCCTGCTCACTCAGGGCGTTCCTACTCTGCACGTCAGAGTCCCAAGAGCTGTACAGTATATTCACGACAAAGGTTTCGCCATTCTACAACAACGTCGTTGCCAACGTGAACAGAGATGTTCGATGAGAGGGTACTACATCCCCGGTTCTCTTCAGCGCCACCCTCAACAACGTCATTCGCGAACTAGATTGGGAAGACACGGGAGTGAAAGACGTCGACGGCAGCTACACCATCTAACACCGAGCGCTAGAGGTGGAGCGAATGCTGGCCGACTTCTATCGTGTATGTGGGAACGTTGGACTGCAGCTGAATCTTACGAAGACGATGTTCATGAGGAACGGATGAGTTTCTGATGCCTCATCCTCGCTCAACGGAACAAGCATCTTCGAATGCTCCAGATACGTGTATCTGAGTCGCAAAGTCAATATGGCCAACGACCTAGCGCCGGAGCTGGGCAGGAGGAAACGATCGGCTTGAGGAGCTGTCAAGAGTGTTGAAAGAGTCGTGGAGATAACGAAGAACGTCGAGCGCTGTACCTACCTTTTCGACTTCACTGTTCTTCCTGCCCTAACATACGCCTCAGAGACCTGGGCTATACGAAAGCAGGATGAACACGCGATCAGCGTCGCGCAGCGTGGAATCGAGAGGACGATGCTCGGAGTGACACGACTTACGCAAGTGAGAGAAGGCCTCCAGGGTTTCGAGTTTCGCCGACGTTATGAAGATCAGAGACGCTGTCGCGTGGGCCAAGTCGTCGAGAATTAGGTGGGCCACGTAATGCGCTTCACAGACACCGAATGAATTCCGCGGGATGTCAAGAGAACACCAGGGGCCAGATTCATCAAAGTTACTGCAGTAACTTTAGCGGAGAACCGTAAACGAAAGCTCAGATAACGTGGCGTATCGCTTACCATATCGCTTGAGAAGCCGCGTTATCTTAGATATTTGCTTAAAATTCTCTGTTAAAGTTACTGCAGTAATTTTGATGAATCCGGCCCCAGGATGCCCAACAACGCGTTCGTCGGACTCCTTCTCAAAGCCCTTCAAAGCAATATGACGCTTCGTTTCTCTCGAGAGAAAAGGATCCATGGAGCACCCTGGAGCACCTTGGCACGCGGCATGGACGTATGGAGACGCTGTTGGTGCCCGCTTGAACAACTCGATGATCAAGGGACGACAGATGATATACGTGATAAATGAGAAATTTCGTGTATCATTACTATATCACTAAACCAGCGAAATCAAAAGTAACTAACACTTTTCTGTCGCTTACTAATTTGTGACACTAAAAGCTGAGCAATCTTGAGAGTTAGAAGAGCAGCTTCGACAAAGCCTCTGCAGAAAGCGATATTGGGGATGACCGGCCAACAATGTATAATTTTTAAAATGGAGGTGGAGAATAACCCTATACATAGCAACTCTAGAACAAGTGGTTAGTTAATACATAATTAAATGCCCCTCAGAATACTAGTTTTATAGTTTTAAAATAAAAAAATTTTAGTGATCGTAGATGGTCCAAACTACTGTTGATACCGAAAAGAATACGAAGCCAATTTATGAAAGTCGAAAAATGCCCTATGATATACTTCTATACTCCTTGTCAGCAGCACTTAAACAATCAATCAAGCCAACAAAGCGGCATAGTTCATCAGTATATGGCGCAATTACTACATGAGCACATCCAAAAAACGCCACATGCTTGCCATTTAGGACACTCTAGAAACACTATTTTGGAATAAAGCTCACTATTCTACGATACTTTTTGGATTCTTTTTATTGGATTTCTGTGATTAAATTTTGTTCGCAACTCTATTTTCTGTTTTCTGGCTAATTTTGGCCATTTTCCCAAGAAACAGAAAACAGAAAAAAAATTGCCCAAAATGGCCAGAAAATCAGAAAACAGAAAACAGAAATTCCGCCCATCCCTGATCCCCCCCCCCCCCTCACCGGTCCCCATTACTGGTCCCACCTTCGCTGGTAACACGTCATCTGGATTCGGAACCCTCGCGAGTCATCGGTGACACCTCTTCTGAACCCAAGCACCTGATGAACGACGTCGTTGACGTCTTTTCAAGCTGAACGTCCTTTGCGCAACATAGGTGACATGTCTTCTATGTCGCTTTCACGACGCCGATGACACATGTTCGGAACTCGGACGCTCTTTGCGTGACACTAGCGCACGTCCTCTGACCCCTCTCAACACGTCGTAGGTGACACCACATAACTACAACCCCTCCATCCATCCCTACACTTCCTCCCAACACACTCCTTCAACACTTCTGTGCAAACAAACACACACACCCCCACACACACAGAGACAAACGACCGTTCTCGCTTATATAGTTGGATTCTACTTTTCGGTTAATTTCTTGGTTTTTTGTTGTTTTTTGGTTTTTTAACTCAGTAAAAAACAGTTGTTAAAAATTTACCGAAGGCAATTTAACGCACACCCTTGGTTCCAACCCTTTTAGAAATGTTAAGGTCGTAGCCTGCCTATTGGCGGAGGCTTGTGAGGCAGACGAACATCCATCTACTTCAGAATTTGTCCAGCGCAATCATGCAGGACTATACATCGTGCCCCAGTTCGACAAAAGTTTTCTAAATACATGGATTACCACGCGCTGCATGCTGCATTCATACAAAATGACCACCCCCCCCCCCTCCACCCCCGGCCTTATAGCCACTTATTGCCGTCTGAGGTTTTTTCTTCATCTTTAGCTATTTTCTATTAATCCTAGTTTTGACGAATTTATTAGTTTTGACAATAATTTCTTAAAGATTCTAATGACTGATGTGCTCTTTTAATTCACTCTTTTGAATGCGCTATTTGAATCATCCGAAGATCTGGGATTTGAGAAAATGGCCTATCCGAATCATCCGACCATTCGGAAAATCGGTGTAAGATCCAATGCGTACTTGACACCCGCGAAGCAGCAAAGCTTTAATAGAAGCTATGGAAGCAAGTCTATCTCTATATGTATCTACATATATATCTAGCGATTTCTGAAAGGTAGTTCCAGACAGACATAGGGCATTCTTAGAAATGATAAGTACACATCTTCGCTTCGCTCATAACATCGAGCATCGGGCAGGCAGAACGAATGCTAGCCGACTTCGATCGTTTATGTGGAAACGTTGGTCTGCGGCGTGAATCTTATGGAGACGATGTTCGTGAAGAACGGACAAGTTCCTGATCCTCTATTGTCGCTCTACGGAGCGAACATCTCCGAATGCTCTAGCTACATGCATCTGTGTCGAAGTCAACATGGCCAACACTTAGTGCCGAAGGAGAGCAGGAGGAAACTAGCGGCTTAGAGAGCTTTCAAAAGAAAGAATTCGTGAAGAGGACAAAGGACGTCCGGCTCCGTGCCCACCTATTCGACTCCACTGCTCCTCCTGCTCTAACCTACGCTTAAGAGACTTGGGTCACATCAAAGCAGGATGAACACGCGATCTGTTTCACGAAGCTGGAAATCGACGCTGGACGTGATACAAGCGATAGAAAAGTCTTAGGATCCGATATCCTGAAACAAAAGACGCTGTAGCATGGGTCAGGTCGTCGAAAATTAATTGGGTAGGCCACGAATATGTTTCGCAGACATCCGCTGGACGTGAAAGTCGAAAGAACATCTGGGCGGCCACCAACGCGTTGGTCGGACTTCTTCGTAAAAGACCTGAGCGAAAACTTCACGCTCTTCGTGTCCCTGGAGCGAGGAGGATCCGTTGGAACACTTGGCACGCTTCAGGGACGAATGGAGATGCTGAGACGCTACTGGGACCTTCTCGAGCTATAGTGGGATGAAAGGCAATTCAGGAGCTACAGCTCAGACCTTTCATGCATGCTGTGTCCTCTCGTTTCACTCAATTGTTCAACACTAAATGAATAAATAATGAATATAACTACATGGCAGAGACTCTACGTGATTGGAGTACTCTGTAAAATGTGGAGTTGGTTGTGTAATTGGTGTGATGATTCAGATCAGTTTCTTTAAGCCCCAATTGGCCGGTATCGAAGTTGTAAGCTCTAGGCGTAGAGCATTCCCGCCCGGTTAGAGGGAGGTGCGGGTTCGAGTCCCGCCTGGCGCTAGAAGTTTTGATCGCAACAAAACATCGTTATGTCAGCTCACAACCTCGACATCATCCAATTGAGGCTTAAAGAAACTGATTTGAACTGTTTCTGTCAACACCATCAGCTTAACTGTCCCATGCTGATATCAGCGGCCAGCTCATCCCGGATACGGGTGGGTGCTGATCGGTCCCACGAGGTGTGATCAAACGGCGCCGGTGGTGTATTGGCGTAGAGCATTCCCGGCCGGGTAAAGGGAGGTGCGAGTTCGAGTCCCACCTGGCGCTAGAAGTTTTGATCGCAACAAAACATCGTGATGTGATGATTGTTAGCTATCAGAGGACGTCTCACG
Organism: Heligmosomoides polygyrus bakeri; assembly: GCA_947359475.1. Classification (NCBI taxonomy): domain Eukaryota; kingdom Metazoa; phylum Nematoda; class Chromadorea; order Rhabditida; family Heligmosomidae; genus Heligmosomoides; species Heligmosomoides polygyrus. The sequence continues at coordinate 78,155,667 of OX375868.1, forward strand.
TTTTTCTTTAGCAGGCCCCCGTTCCTTAAGCAGCGCATGATGATAAAGTGTTCTGTTTACGGTACACCAACTTCCACTCTTACACAGTATTCGTCACTTTTCTTCGCGCACATCATGATCCTTTCCGAGCCTTAATTTTCACGTAGAATTGCAGTAGCCCTCTATAGAGAAGAGTGAATATTAACTTTCCCTTACTGTTGCACTGTAGATCTCCCGTAAGCGCCGCACCCTCCTTAACCTAGATTGATCGCTTGTCTATTCACATAAGACTCGTCTGCCGTCAACTTGTTCTGTTGAGTCGCTGCCCCTTAGTTCGCGCCGGTCACGCTCACCTCCACATTGAGAGAGCAGGATTTCGGTGTCTAATAGCGATTCTCCGAGCTATGTAGTAGTGGTCGATTGCTCCGCTTCCAAATGGATACCTCGTTAGTAGCAATCCTCGGCAGGTACCTTAATTGAGGCTTACAATGCATGAATAGCAGGCAACAGATGATTTTTAAATAATGGTGAGGATAAGCAGATTTCAGACCTAGCTTCGCTTTAGGGGAGTCCTAGTTAAGTTTCGTGTGCCTCGCTTTCAGTCTCCGTCTTGCATTCCTTCCTTCGGTGATCGATCCAGACCACTTGCAATCATGAGACCAAATCTGGTTTCAAACACGCTCCCACCTCGAACTTCCACTGCCTTAGTTGTTCTATTCGGCTTAGCACGCCTCGTTGCTCAGTCATTGCTGTTCGATCTCGCCAAAACAGTGGATTTTACAATATTAAAGTGTCTTTTATTCTTCTACCAAATGAAAAATGTGAGATTTAAGACCAATACGCTAACAAGCCTGATCCGTGGTTGTACTCTTTCTTCCATTTCTCTTTATAAGCGCTAAAACATGCATGATTTCCTATTGTGTACGTATACGCTCACATACTCCAAAGAATGTCTTCTTTTGCAGCGTTTGCAAGCAAAAAGTCAGTCTTTCCAACCTATTCTAGAACTATACCACCGCTCTTGTTGCCGTAATTGTCCCTGGTTGTATAATCCTGATAGCGTAACCTCAGTTTTTACATGAAACGCTTGAGAAAATTTTAACAAAACAACTTTCGCCCCTCTTTAGTCATACAGACTTTGGAAAAATCGGCACGAATTCCTCAAACGAGGTTGGTAGACAGCCGTTCTCTGCTCCATGAGCGATTGGTCAATGGCTCTCGGAGAATGGAATCGAACTGATGTAGTGTGTTTCGATTTTTCAATGGCTTTTGGTAAGGTTGTGCTATCTAGAAAAATTGCTGACAAATATTTAAATGGTATGTGTACGTCACAGAATCAAATTTGACCAAAAAGTTATCAACCAATAGGTTTTACCTGGATAGGATTGAGGACCAGTACTTTAAGGTCTCCGCTACACCTAATGTGTGCCTCAAAAGCTGTGCTGCCTCAGCTGCTATTCTTACCCTCGCGGGGGAGAAAACTCGTTGCATTATGACTAGATCAAGAAGCCATTCTGACGTGGCCACTTACACTATCAAAATCCGTGTTCTACATTCTACATTTTCCACACCCTGTAGTCAGAGTTGGAAAAGCTTGGAATCTAGGTTTCATAATTACAAGGAATCTTTCCGCCCGCAAGCACTGTAGCCTTCTAGCGAGAATAGCAAATAACCCTGTATATGTCCTATTCTGTGTATTAAATATCTTGGAATCTAGGTTTCATAATTACAAATGTTTTGTCAGTTTTCATCTGTGCTTGAAAACTCTACGTGAGACCAATCCTAGAGTCGGGAACAACGACCTTCAATCCAAAAAATATATTGATCTTTTTGAAAGCATCACAGCAGTTTCACCAGAGAACCTATGATGAGACGTGAGCTATAGCTTAATTCCTAATAGTCCTCAGAGATCTATACTTTTAGGTAAATGGAAGTAAGCTGTCTAGTTCCTCATCTTCGGCAGATGCCTCGAAAAACGTTTTAAACGCCTCATTTGGTGTTGCTCATCCACGAACTCGGGTTACTTCGACCAGCCCACAGTTCCGACTCCATGAATTTTCTGGGCTTCACCACTAGTCCTTATCACGTTCTCCGAGTAGAAGAAAATCTTTCTTCTTAGCTCGTACACTAACTGTGATAACATATCGTACAAAGAGGGCAAGCGAAACACAACAGGTGGTGCCGGCTGTCGCTGGCATCCGATTCCAAATTCTTGGTTAGAATATCCCGGCTAGGCCAACCAAGCCTTCCATCCCCCGGGGTCGTTTAACTGGTACCAAACTCGTACGGGAAGGTTAAAAATGCCGACTTGTTCATCGACTGGCCACCGCAAGTCATTGAAGGGCCAAGTGCGCATTCAAGTTGTCTCCATGACATCCCGAAGGAGAATGCGTGACGCATCCCAGAAGGGTTTGAGTAGCGCCATTTTTATTCTTTTTCTTTGTTTGAAGGAGTTTTTAAGGAAATGAATCCATCAGTCTGCTCCGTCATGTTTTCGAGACTTACAAACGTCCAGAACACAGCAGTGACTATTTTTGACGCGTTTTTTTCCATGTGTGTCCTTTGAACCTTTTTCGTAAGCACATAGACCAGCAGCGATCGCCGCGGGACCGCCTGTCGCTCGCGGCCCCTTTCGGTTACTGTTCAACGGATGCTCGCGGTCAGGCATCAGATGTCCGAAATCGGACACCGCGTCTCATGTCAGAAATCATTTCATCGGGTGCCCGTCGGCGCGTCGCTCAGAACTCCTGCATTGTGTGATCGAACTCAGGAGGCATAAACCAAAGGTAGGTCACTAAAGACAGAAGCAAGGCAGCATGTCCCAGTACCCAAGTATTGAACGTCAGAGATAGGTTTCCCCAGAACACTGGATTTCGGAGCCCTGGAAACGTCTTCTGAAATGCGGCAATCATTGCACAATATTACGACCATTGTTCTAATCTGGACTAGGTGCGCGACCTTTTAATCCTGTGCATGCCTTCTGGGACTAATCGCCTGCTTCAGAAATTAGGTGCAGGAGCTCGGAGACAGGAATTAGTTGTTAGAACCACTGGAAAATTATTTTAATATCGCGAGGCCAAAAATGAAGTGGTCTCACATGGCAGAGAGTGTATCGTCGCGAATGTGTTAAGGCCACAGTTACGAGGGCGTTGTGGTTTTATGAGATATTCCTTAATAGAAGATTAAGCAGCGTGAGAAGCAACCCATTACCTAATCTATCAACTTCAGAAGAACAGAAAGTATATATTTGATCTTAACCTCAGCCAGCCGCATTTTACATAGGAATCTCGATCATGAAAAACTACACCAAATTTTTCAAACTCCGTTGAATCACTTTCCTTCCTTAAAAGTAAAACTGTTCTTGATTTGTCGTTTATATTATGTCATCCAATAAGTAATGTCGTTTTTTCAACGTTGACTTCAATAGAACAAATTTTTAACAAAACTTTACTTAGACAACAATGTAATCACCATCATTACCAACAACCTTTCTCCACCTAACGAGCAAATCTTCATTGCCTGAGCAATAAAACTGTTGCGGTTTTTGAGCAAAATATATGGATATAGAATTTGAATATCCTCCAAACATTCAAAGTTCTTGTCACTAGGAAAATGCTGTAGAGACCGGAATACGCGGTACTCCGAAGGTGCAAGATCGGGAGAATACGGTGGATGAGGCAGAAACTCCCATCCTAATTGGTCGATTTTTTCCAGCGTCCGTTTTGCACAGTGCGGTCTTGCATTGTCGTGATGGAGAACTGCGGCCTTTCTGTTGACGATCGCCGGATACTTTTCCAGTAAAGCTTGGTTCAGTCGATCCAATTGCCCACGGTAAATGTCAGCGTCAACGGTCTGTCCAGATTTAAGCACTTCAAAGTGGAGAATTCCACGGATATTCCACCAAAGAAAAAGGAGTGCCTTTCTGAGGTGAATATTCGGCTTCGCAGTACTTCTTGGTTGTTCATTTATGGAAAGCCACTGCTTTTTGCGCTTCGGATTATCGTAGGAGATCCATTTTTGTCTCCTGCGATCAGTCGATCAAAGAACGGGTCTGTACGGCGTCGCTGAAGCAGTGCCTTGCAAAGCGTCGATCGGTTGTCACGGTTCGCGGCGGATAAATCGTGCCGTACCCAAACACCTGCACTGCATACCTTTCGAATTTGGCGTAGATGAAGATGAATGGTTGATTTAGGTTCGTTGAGAGTGCTCGAAAGTTCCTTCGCTGTTTGACAAAGACTCGCCTCCAGCTCTGCCATCAGCATGTCGTTGTCAAATGTTACCGGTCTTCCTGATCGAGAGGAGTCAAAGAGGTCAAAATTACCAGATTTGAACTTGGAAAACCATCGCTGGCATTTCCGAACCTCCAGTGCATCTGGATATACATCGCAGATATTTTTGGTAGCAACCACTGCGTTGCTACCCTTCCGGAATTCGTACAGCATGGAATGCCGTAACGCCAAATATGCCCCTCTGAGATTTGCCGAGCCATTCTACCTGAACCTGCAGGTTAATAATTCAACGAATGGTTTATTCTAAAAGAGCAAGTCTCATTTACCTTTGAATCACTTTAGTGTACCTTCGAAATACACAAATCTACCGACAAATAATGAGCTAATACCGTAGTGCGCAAAAACGACATTACTTATTGGATGACCTAATATTTGCGCGCTTACGTTTTTCCTCTTCATTACTTCATTGCTAGCCTGCATCTTAAAAAAAGGCCTCGCTCTCCCAAAACCCCAAGACGGAATGGTTCACTTAGTGCATTAGAGCAACGAACACGTGAACGCGAACGTAAAGATGATCGCAAATGTCCTGGGAACTGCGGGGTAGTTTACACTTAAGAACTGCGCTGGGAGAAACTGGTTCCCACGTGTGAACGTCCTCCCTGGAACTACTTTTCTGCTTCATTTACACCTCGACTCACAGCACTCCCTGCTTTGGAACTAAGGCTGCCGTGTTTCTCCTTCGAGGAGAAAGCCCGCCTTCGCAAGCCAGATGGGCCATCACCCCAAGGGTTGTCTCTCATTTGGGAATTCCAATGCCTCCGAGTGCTAGCAGAACTCCCAGCAATAGGTAACATCTACTTGATCAGGTGCATGCACCCTCTTATGCTAGCACTTGTACTCTATATTTTCTTCATTTCTAGAAACTTTCGTTCTAACAATTTGCCACCATGCATTGTGTTGCCTGATATCCTTCGTGGTAGACTAGGCCAACAACATTCAACGAAGAACAACGAACAACTTCGTACTTTATGTCCAACCCTTTATTTTGGTCAGTTGGTCATCTTCGTTGTGATACCTAATTATCTGAGCCTTACACAGAGATTAATCGCATGCCTACACTACCGGACGAAGCCTCCGCCCAACCACAGCGAAAGCGGCGCATTTTTGCGCAGGAAAGCGCCGTTCTCCGTAGCGCCACGCGTCGCACCGGACGCAAATCGCTTTAGGGCGCGGCACATCCTTAACTCTGGTCGTTGTGCTTACTTATTTGTTATTCGCAACTTATTTATTGCGTAGAAGAGGATGGCCTACTTTATGCAACTAACTGCCGCCATGGCGCGCTCTGTGAGCAATGCACATAGGTCCCGCGCCACCGCTCGCAGTGAAGTTAAGCTAATGGAAGGAGCTTATCCATGCGTTCAGAAGGACTTGGCTCACTTTATGGAACCAACTGTATTTTCCTCGTTCCCTAACATCTGCCTATTTATTACCCCATCTATTACCCTACCTTTCGGTGAAATAATCTTCTTCAGAGAGGTGAAAATTGAAGCCATACGAGATCTCCTGAAATCTCTATTACACGTTTTGAAACTGCGCTAGTTTTCTTGTTAGCAAGTGCTTTGTTAAGTAAAGCTGTCATATACTTCATGTTCCAGCTACCCCTATGAATCTGGTAATTCCGCTTTTTAATAGGTCCGCTCACTTCTAGTGTTGTGATGTAAGACAAGCCCACTCCCATCCAAGTTGCACAAGCAAGGGATGAGGAACTCGGACAACACAAAAACACTCCGATGTCTACGGATAGCCATCTGCTGTCAGACGTTTGAAGAGGACGCAGAAGCTTCCGTTAGTCCGCCTTCGTGAGGTCACTCGTCGACTCCAATTTGGAAAAGAAATGCGATTCCAGATTCATAGGGCACAAGCTGAATATATGTAGTTAAGTACAAGATCAGTAGAGAGCACCTCATCCTCGAAAATATGAAGGAGAGCTAGGACAAAGATCCGCATCGGTCAATCCCCTTGTGGGATAAACCACGCATTCTGTCCCTACAAAATGCCAACCACTTCCCTTCTGAAGAAGGCGGTTCTGACCAAAAAGCAATAATATGAATCTATATCAATTGCCTGATTAACCCTGTTTGCTTGATGTAAACTCTATCCGCCACCCTACAAGCTGTGGTGCTCACGTGAAGCGCGAGTGTGAATGCTGAACTGCTTCGCAGTCGCGGTTAGGCTTATTGTTTCTTTAACAAACAGGATTATTTGCCTTGAGTTCCATGGATTCTGCCGACTGAAACAAAAATAAGGTCCCAAAACTCGAGCGATTCTGTCGTTTCCTTGTACACTATGCACGGCTCAAACCAAGGATACGTCATCACCGTATAGAGCACAACCGAAGACGGCCAGTGATCCTATATAAAACACTGCGAAGTTCCTAAAAGTCTTCGAATTACTCTTGAAGATTTCACTTTTTCGAATAAGCGAAGACAGAAGCGTGCTTTCGTCCGTTTCGATTCATTCTATGTGCGTTGGGCATGGCACACACTGGCGGAACGCCTGGCACTATAGTGCACTTGGAAACACTTAAGCTTTGGGTGTCAGTGTGAAATAAGCTGCTCCAATCGCAAAAAGCCTGCTCCAGTCACTTTTTGGGCCACGCCGAAGTTCCTACGATCTGCGGTCGGATTCATCAACGAGTTACATAACTTTAACAGTGAATTCACAGGGCAAAACTCAGATGACGCGGCTTACACGCACACCATATCGCTTGATAAGCCGCGCTTTCAGGGATTTCGGCTGTAATTTTCTCTGTTAAATTGCTATAAGTCGTTGAAGAATCCTGAAAGAAATGGTTATACTGTTGCGTAGACCTCGAAGAGACGAATCGAATAGTACCAACCTTTTCTTAGAATAGATCAAATTGAAGGAGTTATGAGCATGCGATGGATCACTCCGTCGCAATGCGTTTTTTACCGTTTGACGCGAGCAGTATTTGGCTTAAACAGTAACTGGCACTAGGCAACCTATGGAAAACTGATTTATACTTCCCAACGAGTCTGGCATCAATTCAGGCGCAAATCGGTTCGGGATGGGGTGGGCTGTCACTTTCTGCTCGGTGGATATTTTCATTGGCATGAATGCACATGTGAATGAATGAATCACTTGAATGAATCAGATGTGAATCCACACGACGAAAGGTATTTGATGTTTGTCTCGTTCATAAAATTCTGCACCATCCTTGTGTGGCTGTGATTATAAGATTATACCATTTTCACGTCAAATTGGACACTTTTCACGTCAAACTGGACACTCTTCTAAGCTCGCCTAAGACTTTTTAAATCAAAGAGAACTCTTCCGAATTGCAACAACCTTTATACAGGTTGAACTACAGACTCAATAAAATGGTTAGAAAAATTTTTGTTCAAGGAAAATTTAGAATAACTTTTTTGATTTTTTTACTTTAGCTGCCCGAATGAGTGTAATAATTTTATAAAATTCTTACTAGTGTACTAAAAGACCGGATTGCGCCATGCACTCGAAAAGCTCGTCGCGATTTTTATTTGATTGATTGTGTAAATGCTGTTTACATGGAATTACGAGGTATGCGCGTCCTTAACAGTTGTACTTGTTGCTTGCAGTTTTTTTGCTCAAGGAAAATTTCAGTATGTTTTCTTTAAGCCTTTAATTCACTTACCCATTAAGTGAACGCTTTATTTGAAATTTTATAAAATTCTAGTTCTTCGTGGAAATATAATGCTTGATAGCATGTTTTAAAGAACAGAAAGCCGGAACGTGGAAATGGACGTGGAAATTGTTAGTGGAAATTTTAACCATTGTATTGAGTCTGTAGTCGACCTCTATAAAGGCTGTTGCAATTTGGAAAAGTTCTCTTTGATTTAAAAAGTCTTAGGCGAGCTTAGTGTCCAGTTTGACGTGAAAAGTGTGCAATTTAACGTGAAAATTGTCCAATTTGATTTGAAAAGTGTCCAATTCGACCTGAGAATGGTAGTAATATAGTTTTATGCCTTCCCGAACTATAGGTGGTATAATGAAAATAGCCTTGCCTTGTCCGAGATCATCACTTCGTGCTTGCTTCGTTACGCATAGAGCAGGTAGCACATAGACAAGGATCACAAAAACCTGTCAAATGTTTACTCTATACCCCAGTTCAAGAAGTATGCATCAAAAATGTTGCTCAAGTTTGACGGACTCTAATCATGGAGGTCGACCACACACATTTCCTGTTTGATTGTGCATTTTTCTGAAGTTTGTTTGTTTGTTTGTACTGTCCTGCTTCCATCTCGCGTCTGCCTTTCACGACGTAATAAACATTGACATTAACATGTGCGTCTAATTACATCAGAAATGGCCTACCTAACTTTGTCACAAAAGGTTGAACACACCGCAGCTGCATAAAAATTATAATTTGGTATAACAGGGTGACCCTCTCCGAGCCTATATGAAGTCGACCCGGAGGGGTGTAAGGATACTTAGTCTGTGTGCAATATAGTTCTGCTTTCGAGAAATTTTATCAACGAATGAATGAACGACTTCTTTCGGTGCCGAAAACTTTTGAGTGTATAGACGATCGATTTTATTCGCTCATCAATTTTTTCGAATGACCGAAAGTCGAATAATCCCCATTTTTCGTTTATTCGAATAGTCAAATAATCGAACAATTTGTCTTTGAACAGTTTCTGCTCTTGAGATAGAAAATTTATTCTATATTCGAATAAGATCACTCGCTTTTCAACTAATGTTGAAATATCCGATTTTCGAGTATTACTCGAATACAAGTGCTCCCACTTGCGCGCTTCGCGCGACCTTAGAGAGTCACTAAGCCAAGATCACTCACTTCAAGCAGCTGCTCTGCTTGTGCAGCCTTCTCGGTACCTTAGCAGTAAAAAGAGGTGTTTGAAAACCTTAATAATTTCGAACCTTGGTCTACCTTCTTTAAGATCAGGTGAGTAGTTCTTCGATATGAAGCCGTCCAGCTCTCCCTCCCTCCATCCTCAACATCTCTTCAACATCGGCACTACCTTCAGACAGTTCAGAAACGTAATTTATTTGCGTTAATCAGTGCTTTCGTCCTCAGATTGTTGTGGAGCACTCCTTCGGCCATAGTACCCGCGTGTCTCCCACCCCGAATCGGTTAAATCTGGGAGAAAACCACCGGTCAGGCAATCGATAATATCGATCGATACTGGTCTCCACATTGAATCTTTCCACCTGATGTGGAGCACTCCTTCGGCCATAATACCCGCATGTCCCCCACCCCCTCTCCCACCCCGATCGGTTAACTCTGGAAGAAAACCACCGGCGTGTCACCCACCCCCCCCCCTCTCCACCCTGATCGGTTAAATCTGGGAGAAAACCGCCGCTCAGGACCTCGATTAGCCCCACGGCTGAAGTTTCGTATCGCTTGAACGACACGCACAGAAAACCGATAATATTGATCGATATTGATTGGTCGACTTCCGATTCGTGTTCAATGAGCTCGATCAGCCCCGGCGCTGAAGTTCCGTGCCGTGCCGCTTGAACGACATCCGCAAAAAATCGATAATATCGATCGATATCGATTGTCTCCCCTGCTGTGAAGGCCTTCCGTCGATGATCATCTAAATGCCCCCAGGCACGGTTGCCGACGTCTACGGCACGTCTACGGCTCACCGTGCACGGTCGCCGACCTGCTCGGCACGTCTACGGCTCCCCATGCACGGTCGCCGTCATGTTCTGCTCGTCTACTGAGTTGCCAGGCGCGTAGAAGCCGTCTGGGTATTTTCCGCTAATCTATTGCCTTAATTTGCGCCCCGCAATTTCCACTATTTTATGACTCATCGCCGATCGATAGTGTGACTCATCGCTTAGCGGATTATTGTATAGTATGATGGTTCCCTTTCGATATTCGGATTCGAACGAATATTCGAAAATCTAGAAATACCAAATGTTTGACTAATCGAATAAATATTCGAAAACATCCGTTCGAGCAGAACTATAGTATGCGACCATGAATCTCTCCTGAGTGTGAACGAGAAGTGGCTCCTCCTATTGCGCAACACTTGTCGCTTAGTCAAGTAAGCTGTATAGTAGAACAACCAGCTAATGTTTTACTGCTGACTGAGCAGTGTTCAAGAACCTCAGTTCCCGCTCTCCATCTATTACGCTTGTGGAGAGTGGGTGCTACTAACACATATCAATCACTGCTCACTCTTTCGAGTTTCGCAACTGATAGGGGTGCTCTCTCACTACCGCTCAGCAAACTGAACACAACGCCACGCGAGAAGTGACAGCAAACAGCAGCTTGCACTCGGCGGTCACTTATCGAATGGCGCAGTGCCCCCGCTGCTCGTCCATCTCGGCGTCGAGGCCGCAGCTGCACTGCCCGCGCCGCGATTTCCGCGTGCTGAGCTCGCAGAGTGCACCCGTGCGGGATACGGCGCCGTCCGGGAGGCCGTCCGGCGCTGGGTGGTCTTCGTCGAAATCATACTATACAGAATCATTTCTGTAGTGTGTGTTTCGCAGTCCCAACTAAAGGGCGATACCTGTCCACCGCGATGAACGGGTGACGGGCGAGTCGCGAGCGGGAAGAACGCGCTTTGCGCTGAGGACCGTGGCGGCGCCGCAAGGTGCTGCCAGCGACTCGCTCATCTGAGCGGTCAACAAAGAATAAAAGAACAGTTAAAAGGAGAGGAAAGGGGTGAAGGTTGGCGTGGTGGTGATCGCCATACTTGTCCATCGCGTCCCAGTACAAACGCTGGTGGACACCGTTGCGGTGTGATAGACAGATCTAAATCCTGGGGCCAGATCCATCAACGACTTACAGCAATCTAACGGTGAAAATACTGCCGAAATTCCGTTGTGCGGCTTGTCAACAAGTGGTTGGCATTGCACCATCGTTTGTGCCGCGCCATCGGGGCTTTCGGGGTATTTTCACCGTTAGATTGCTGTAAGTCGTTGAGAATACAATGTATGTGGCCTATAGGACTACGACTTAGGGCTTCACTGTGTGGCGCAAATGTTTCTGATTCCAACTCCGTTCAAGAACTTCTTTCTAACAGGTTTATCATGACGTCTGTTCCCAACGTTGTTCAGAATTCCGTTGCTATCATCTTCTGCCGACCTCAAGTACAGGTTTATAGGTGCAAAATGCTCATCAATTGCGGCCCTTTCAAACGTCCCACAGGTCCTTCAGCGTGTTTCTTCTTTAATCTGTTTACCAAGATTGTTAAACAGGCTTTACTTCGGCTGACCTTTCGGCGTCTTCGCCTTCTTCGGAGCCTAGAAAAGTCAAGAATATTAGTGAAACTATTCCTCCAAACGCCATTTCATCATAAAGAATATCATCCTCAAGGCAGCTAGGGTAAAGAACCGGTGTCCCAGGTACAGCGTATCAACTAACCTTCCAGGGGCCGGATTCATCAACAACTTACGTAACTTTAACGGAGAAATGTAAGCTTATCAAGCGATATGGTGAGCGATAAGCCGCGTTATCTGAGCTTGTAAAGCGGCTTATCGCTCACCATATCGCTTGATAAGCTTACATTTCTCCGTTAAAGTTACGTAAAGGCTCGTGCACAGTTTCACTGCGCTGTGGCACCGCGCTGAGGGGTTCATTTTTTGCCACATCCCCCACGTCGGCGCGGTGCGGTAGCGCTGCGTAGCTGGAAGGTTGCCAGCAGAGGCACGCAATCCCGCGAGCCACACGCCACACCACGGCACAGCGCGGTGAAAATGGGAGCTCCAATTCCCTCAGCGCAGTGACACCGCGCGGTGCCACTGCATTTGAGTGTGCACGGCCCCTCACCGCGCGGTGGCTCCGCGCTGTGGCACAGCGCAGTGAGCCGCCTATGCTACAACATGGGTGGTTCACTGCGCTGTCGAACTGTGCACGAGCCTTAAGTCGTTGATGAATCCGGCCCCAGGTGGGTGCCGACGAGCACAACCAGTCACCCGCAGGTGGAGATAGATGTGGGTGAATGAGTTTAGCCCCGGAAGCCACCCGATTTAAGTACCCTGGAGATCAGATCGAATTGATCAAAACCCACAGAGCTCGACAAAGGGTGCCAGTTTACTCGCTTTCCAGGAGACAGAAGACATGAGCAACAGTCAGAAACCCAAGCAGTAGAAGTTCTGCTCACAACTGTTGTGAAACGACGCGTAAGTTATAGAAAGCAGTGATCCAAGGCGAAAATCGCGATTTAGTCCACGTTAATCACGTCTGGCGACCCCGTGCCGCATACGCTGCAGCGCTGATAGGGGACGTGCGTCGCGGCCACTTCGTTAGCTTTGCGCAGTGGCGATAACGTGACCAATGAGGCTCTGCCGAGGTGCGTTTATTGCTGGTTGAAAACTTTTCCCAATTGCCCGCGCTGGCCCCTGAAACATGGGCGTCAGACGCAATTTTTGAACGCCTCCAGGAGGCAGCAATGCTGAGCAGGGTGCGGGGGATGACCATTGTGGTGGTGGTCCTTGCTTGCCGTGGTCGAACTGCGTAGTCCTTCGGCATCTATCCTAGTCCGGGGGAGGGCCACATAAGTAAAAAGTATAATATGTAACAAATACACTTGAGACTTACCGAGCGACCTCTACGGAACAACATGGGACCTAAACAAGAAGAGTCATAAAAAACCAAAGATGTTGCGGTTGTAAGCAGGCAAAGTTGTGTGCCCTCCTCACCATGTTAGATCATGTTTACAACATGTCAGCCGGCGGCCAGCACGCAGCATGCCTCTATTCCGTCGATCTTTGCCCGCCGAAACGGTTGTGAATCGCGGCGATTTTTTTTGTTTGTTCGTTTTTGGTTTCTTTTAGGTTCCAACTCGTTCTCTAGGAGCCACTCGGTAAGTCTCAATTCATTTTGTTACCTACTTTTTAGTTATGTGGCCTCCCCCCCCCCCCCCCCCCCCACCGGACTAGGATAGATCCGTCCTTCCTTGTGTTCTTTGATTGGCAATACATATGCTACCCCTCAGCCCTATTTATTTATTTATTTATTTATTTATTTATTTATTTATTTATTTATTTATACACAATAATAATAAAAAACAAAACAGGGAGTGTTGCCAGGCAACGAGCTAGCACTAAAAAAACACTTAACTGAAGAAAACACGAAATTAACATGTGAAGGGCAAGGCAGGGCGACAATTAAGCTGAGATATTGGCAAACGGATGTCCGGAAGTGACAAATAATGAGATTGAAATAGGCTCAGTTACTGTTCTCTTCTTTGTTTTTTGGCTACTGGATTTAAGTTTTAGGACGGCAGGTGACGCTAGGGATGACGTGACTCCTCATCAGCAAGAGTGCATGCGCGAAGAATCCAAGTCTGGATTTTCGGATGCTTCTTGTTTCATGTTTATGATAGACAAACAACAATAAGTAAACAAAAATAAACAAGAAAGGTATCTATGATTGGCCATATAAAGATGTCTAACAACATCAAGTAAAGGACTGGTATTGCTTCGCCCAAAAGTACTGCTGAATTCGTTTCTTATAATAAAGGAAATGATTTGCAAAAGCTACCAAAATACGCAAAAAACATAAACTTGCTCTAAATTTTGGAGCTTGCGCTAACATTCAGAATTTGCGTGAAATCGGCTAAGGTTGGCTCTCCAGAGTGCTATAAAAGAAGAATGCACCCCCGACGAAGGCCGCTAGACACTCTTTTTTCCTGGATAACCTGGATGTTTCTAGCCGTCACCCACGCCGCGCTGGTATATCATCCTAACTAAAAAACACACGCATACACCTGCAGCATCACACCCTATATTCTTCCGAAGGACTCAAGACGTCGGCGTTCTTAGGTTAGACCCATTTATACGTGTGCTCCTAAGGAGATACGTGAAGAAACTGGATCTAATCTGAGATTCAGTTTGTCTCTATTTGATGGTTTTGTTGCATTTGACAAAGGGATATCTTCTCCATTTTTAGTTATAGATGGTGTCACCATAAGGAGTTCTCCTTTATCAAGTTCGATTAAAGATTCAGATTAAGGTTCGGAATATACGACACTTGAAGAAAACACGGTTGCCCATACATTGTCATACGATTTATTTAGACTGCAAATCGATCCGCAAACAACTCTCGCACAATACAGAGACCTTAAGCAGAGTCCCTTCTCGCTTTCTTCGGATCATTCTCCTTTTAGCTCCACACTTGTCTTTAGACCGATACTGCATTTTCCGTCCAGTTATCCTGCATTGACTTAGTTGGCAAATTTTATCATGGCTATCTCCTTATGCTGCTTCTAATTACGCTGCTCCTGACATCTTTGTTTGTCCATGTGTTATACGTTCTAGCACTTTGCCAAAGTCAAGCCCGAATTGCGCTCAAACAGTTAAGCAGTAAAGTCGGCCACACGGAGTAGAAACACTTGAATCTAAGCAGTGGTAATCTAGCAGCGTTCTCTTGCCGGCGAAGTTGGTTGAGTTGTGGTCCAACTGAGAACTATACATCAGATCCGATCGAAAACCTTCAGATAATTTGGATAACGGTAAAGGCCCCACACACTTCTGTGGCAAGGTTTTTCCGCTCGGTTAGGGCCTGTTTACACATCGCGACAAGAGCGACTTGCCGCCCGTGCAAAATATGCATATCGATTAAAACCGAGCGCGCGCTGCCGAAAAGTGTTCATACTCGAGCGCCGGCGCTGTCGCTCCAGTCGCCCGTGCAAAATATGCGAATCGATTAAACACGCGCCACGCTTGCTGCGCTCTCGTCGCTCCAGTCGCCCGTGCAAAACATGCGAATCGATTAAAACAGAGCGCGCGCCGCTGAAAAGTGTTCAATACTCGAGCACCGGCGTTGTCTCTCCAGGCGCTCTTGTCGCTCTAGTCGCTGCTGTCGCCTGTTCATACTTCCGCGCTCTACGCATGGTGCGCACGCCGCTCTCGAAGTATGAACAGGCCCCTAACGATAGAGCAGGGACGCCGCCGGAAGCGAGCTTTGCGTCCCTGCCCTATGGTTAAGGATAGGGCCGCGGCGCTGCCGCAGAAGTGTGTGGGGGCCTTAAGTTCCCTGACCCCGGTCATCTTCTTCCGACCGTTGGCGATACATCGACGACATTCGTCACATTATCGACGGACCGCAGTCATCTTTTCTCGACCTCAGTCACTCACCCAGAGTTCAGGGAGGACCCGAGTGAAGATGAGCACCCGAGCGGGCAATTACGCCCTCACTCGTCGGTCATTCTTCTCGTTCTCTCCCCATTCGTCTTCATTCGGACTCCACTTCTCCCCGCCACCACCGTCCGGCCATGTTTTTGCCACCGAGGGCGGTCGCACTCGGGGAGGCTCGGTCGAACTCGCCGCTAATGAGCGCGAACCGAACTCACCCCGGGCACTCGATCGATCGATACGACGGGTGGCGAGCCGCTAACCGTCTGACGGGCGCCGCAGCCACGACGACCTCCCCGACCTCGGGCCCCGTGCTTAAGCCCCGGGTCCGCTTCCCCAACGGCTGGCCCACGTGTGTTGTCTTATTGATCGCTTGCTTCGCCGATCGTTAACGTCGATAATTGCCATGGCGACCGTACGCCGACTCTGGTTGAAGTTCCGCTGTCTTCGAATGAGGTCATCTGGCCAATAGTAGCATTCCTCCTCATCCTCGTTTGGCACGTTTTCTCATTCGAGTACCTTTTAATACATTTTTCTTTCTTCTCACGTTGTAAGACTATCAGGCATCAGGCTTTCGGTGGGGCAATCCTAGTTGGTGGCCACTCTTAAGCGGTTTCCTGAAGTAACCAAAAGCAGAAAATAAACAAGAGCATGCAGAAACAAGTAAACCACATCAACTCAGTTGTCCAGGCAGACTCAGTTTACGAGTTCCTAGTCGGAAGGGGGAACCTAAAGAGGGCCGTTCTTGGTGAAAATCTAGCAATGGAGAACCCCCTTGCTAGGTTTGCATTTGTATTTGAACGAATCATCCTCTAGCAAATAAAGCAGATAACATCAATAAGATAATAATAAACTCAGGTCAAGACATCATCAATCAACGTTTCGAACACAAGGCAATGCACTTCACGTCCTAATCATTTGAAAACTAGCTAGCTCAGAAATGCTGTATATTCTCATGCTTTCTGTGTTATCTTTTCATTTCGTTAATGTAATTGTTTTCAATGGAATGAGTGAGTTCAATTTATGGTAATACTGAACACATCCAGTTCTTATGAAGTCGTTGAAGAGCGCTCACCACCAAGTAGGGCTGCACCTTTTTTGTTAACATCTATCGTCACTTTCTATGGTGAATGCTGAGATGACTGGGACTTATTTGTCCAACAATACGGTGATTCAGTGATGAAGCTGGCCCCTGGATTGGGCGAGGGGAAAGGAAGGGACTGCATCTTCGCAGACGATGATATCTTCCTTTTTACTTTTTTACGTTTCTTTTTCAAAGTTGCGGTCTGGTGCATAGAACTCATCAGAAACCTCATCCAGCTGTAAAGAACGAGGAATGGGATACTATTGCTTCCAGAAAATGGGTACCTAGCGGGTTGCTGCCCGCATCGAGATTGCACAAATTCGGAGAACAATCACCCAACAGGATTTCCGTGCTCTTCACCGCTGAAGCGAAAAAGATCAGGCACAGAGCTGGGTGGGGGAAGGAACTCTGGTTGATCTAACTTAACCGTTTTAAGATGCCTTACCGGTTCGATGAGGGCACCAGCCCATTGAAAAACGGCAAATAAGAACAAGAAGAAAATGTTCGCGTGACGAGACAACTCCACTCATTTTCTCTGACCTTTTTGTATAGTTTGTTTCATAGGTTATCAAAGACACGTGAGTGAGGTTACCTGGCCAACAAACGTTTTCTACTCGTGCTTACTACTGCGCGATTTCTCACTGGAATACTCCTTATCGTATGTCCACTGGTACTAAGCGGCTGGTGCCCGCTTAACACCGACAAGATATCTCAAAACGGATAAGTTAGATGAGCCACACCCCGGAGTTCCTTCCCTTGCCTAGTTTCTGTGCTCTTCTCCGCTGACGCAGAGGAGAACGCAGAAACCGTGTTTGAGTGTTCCACGACTATGGCCTCATAAAGGAGCGGGCACCAACACGCTTAGTACCCTCCACTCTAATAATAGAGCAAGGTTCTGGCCAAGTAGCCATTTTCGGCACTATATTGTACTTTACGGACTCCAGGGGCCGTATGCTCGTCTGCCCCGAGTCTCCCCCAATAGGGGATCGGGGTGTAATAGCTGCTGATATTGATTGATTTCCCCCAATGGGGGAGCACGAGCATACGGCCCCAGAGGACGAGAAGAGGTCGAAAAAAGTTTTGCCCAAACTCCACCCAGTGGGGTTATTTGGGGTGCTGATCACGAATCTGACATCCGTTTTTCGTTTTACCCTGGAGTACGGTAGGTTACGGTAGGTACCGGTAACTAAGGTAATCGTCACCGATTTCGCCCAAACTACCGTACTCCAGCGTAAAGCGAAAAACTGATGTCAGATTCGTGATCAGCACCCCAAATAACCCCCTGGGCGAAGTTTGGGCGAAATTTTTTTTCGGCTTCTCCTCGTCCTCTGGAGTCCGTAAAGTACAATAGTGTCCCATTTTCGCCTGTCCTCTTCCGACATTCTTTCCTCATTGGAACATGTGATTACTTTTTCCGATCTAGCGGAGGGCGCACTTCATTATGTCTGCTTGAAAACGTCGGCAAAATCCAAGGGTTTTTTTTTTACAAACACTGTACTAACACTACAGTGAAATACCCTATGAAAGAATCATTCGTTGGGCGCAGTCGATCATGCTTGGGTTTGTTTCGCACAGTTTGCTTTTCCATTTGTCGAGCTTCATCCTAGTTCTCAGTAGCTTGCATGGTTTTACTTTTGCAGTGTTTGAACGTGTTGTGGTATGCTCTCTTATTATATTTATCAAAATGATTTCGAGATCATTGCAAGTGCACCTAGCACAGATGTTATGGTGTAATAGAAAGTAAAATCTTAAAAGTCTAAAATAAGATTCCTCAACATTTAGGATCATAGGATTGAAAGACTCGGACTGTAATATGTTCTTATTTTGCCTACTGTGGGTTTGTTTAAGGCGCGCAACTTGTGTAATAAATGAAATGGAATGGAATACTATGCACACCCTTTGCGATTTAGCGGAGTTCACATTACATCTTACTAGTAAAAGCACTATTTCCTCTTTGAGCTAACCCCTTTGGCCTGAAGAGTCATTCATTACATTGTGGGTGGGGTTCACGAAACTTCAGTGGTATCACTTGGAAGCAGAGTGGCGCACCAAAGCATTGTGTTTGTTGCTTATTAAGGTGCAAGTTTGCTAAGTTGCTAGGAAGTATACCTACAGGAACATATCTCATTAATCGTGTATAGAAGGAAAATTATATACCCGAATTACTCAGTATCAGTGAAAAAATGCTGTGCTTGCCTGAGGCTGTGGCCTTACAAGCTTTGGTCTGGTTGTCGAGTGGCCAAGGGGTCTCTTTGCACCCCAAATACAGTCATGTCATGTCTGTGGGGAGAGCGGCACATCCGCTAATGAAGGCTGTTTTGACTCTCATTAGTGGTCAGTGCTTCTCCCCAGAAAACCGTGCTGTAACGCACTAAATTTAATGGCACTATGCGTAAAAGAATCCGTGTAGTGAACCCCGACTACTCCTTGTTGACCAGATGGCTTGAATGGGTTTACAAAACGGAGGCACCGACGTTTTTGAGTGGTTCGGGGCCGGTTTTAGGTTTTGCTGGCTATGTCGAACACCGCGAGGCTTCCCATTAACGTTCAAGGCCGGCTTTTGAAACTTGGGGATATTGCAGCCAGAAAGGTATTAATCGGAAAGGTTTTACATATCCCATTCTACTTATTAGTTATCTGGCTTTTTCATTACGCTGTGCTTTTGTTATGATCAGTTCTAAATTCCTGTCTTATCCTAAACATGTTGTAAGCACTGGTCAGAGAACTTTGCTCCGAAGTCAAAAAGGTTTTCTTACTCTAGGAACGATGATACAACACACCCAGCTCCTCGGAAATGTATGGGGTGATTTGAGTATGCCTTGAACAAACTGTGACGATAGTCGAACCTACCCTTCCAAGCGTAGGAAAAAGGAAGGCCCTTTTCTATGACCCGCTTCTCGGAGGAAGATCGTAACATGTGTTTTGATAGCGACTACTCTGTTCTTGAGTGTTTTTCTCAACCACTGAGCAGTTCGCCTGCGCATGCACAATATCGAGGGAAAGTGAAGTGTTTGGTGTACACCAGGGGTGCACATTTAACGGTTAACGATTTACCAATTTAACGAATTAACGGCATTTTTCGGTAAAATCTGGCTTAACGACTTAACGGAGATTTTTAGGAATTTATCGGAATTTTTATCGGACTTTTTTCTCAGTGAGTTTATCACATTTACCCTCAGTATTATCTAATGTTGCAGGTCTCATCCTCCCGAATAGGAATTTTCCTGGAAAACTATTGAAATCAGAAAGAATATTTTAACGTTTTTATCAATTCAATTCGTTTTGAATTTTTAGAAATAATACATTTTGGGGGCACGTGTAGCGCAGTCGGAGGAGGTGCTGGCTGTCGCGTGCACCCTATACCGGTTGCTGGCCCTTCTTCGGGACAGGCCAACCAAGGCTTCGATCCCTCTGGAGTCGGTGAATTGGTACCGAACTTGCCTGGGGGACAGATTTCTTCATTGGCTGGCCACCGCAAGCCATTGTCTCCAGGGATCCCGCAGAAGTAGAATGAGCGGCGTATCTCAGAAGGGATTGAGTATCGCCATCCTTTATCCTTATCCTTTAAAGTTCTTTGGAGCTAGAAATTTCTTCTCCGAGTCCCCAAGCAGGTCAACGAATTCACAAAGATACTGGTCTAACCTCGTAAGATATGCCTATTCTCACCTGGCGCTGCTCATCTCAAAATACTTTTTCCCACCTGGAGCAGTCGAGACGGAGCGAATGGTTTCTGCCGCTGGACGTATTCGACGTATTTTAAGCTATTTTACAAAAACGCTAATAACAAAAACTTGGAAAGCTACCTTTTCTGAACGTTAGCACGAAGACGCCGTGTCACACCTTCTCGGCCGTGTGGGACCGTGTGACATGATGTCGTATCACTGTTCCAACGTTGCAAAATATGATTGGTCCCACGCACCAGGCACTCGAAAATTGTGCGTTCGTCAACGTGTTAACATTCCACTGAAGTGTACTGTATTTTTATTAATTCTTTCTGTACTTAATGGGCTGGTGCCTGCACGGAAATTGCACATGTTCGTAGAACAGCCTAACAAAATAACTAGGAAAGGGTGGAACTCCGCGTACCTGCCTGATCGCACATTTCAGGATGCCTTACCGATGATCATCTTGCCTTGAATGGTAATTCCATAGTTGTTCTGATTCTATGCCCTGTAGATAATTTGTTTCCGAAGGCTTGTTTATCATTCTGTGTTTGTTGATGATGATTTGTTTATTTTACATTGCAGTGTTACACTCCATTCCTTGAACGTTGACCTCGTGAAGTTGAAACTTATACGGTTTTCCTTTTTTCAGTTGAAATAATGGTTTACAGATAAATGTGGGAAATTTAACGAAAATTTTCCGTTAAAAAATTTCGTTAAGAAAATTTAACGCCCAGAATTTCGTGTGCACCCCTGGTGTACACCTACTAAGATTATGCACATATGCCATTTCCACGTAAAAAAGGACAATTTTATTTCAAATAACACTGGGCACGTTTCAAACAAAATTTGGTGCAATCCCTGTCAGGGGGGGGGGCCAGTCCATTGTGAATTGTTAACGATAGCTAGCATGTGTACATACAACATGCAATACAACATATGAATGCTTTAACTTACCTGATCCCCTCCCTTGGAAATGTCAGAGTGTTCCGCTGAAACATTGAAAAAGTTTTAATATGGGACTATGCACGGTGGAGGAGGGGGGGGGGGGGGGGGGAGGGGGACACTATGCACTGCAGCACGGTTGTGATCCAAAACTCTATTTGCTTTGGAAAGAAATCGCAAACCGCTATGCACTAATTGATTAAGGTAATAACGTTGCTTTAACGTGTTTTCGTGGTTTTATAGTATTGTAATTGATACAGATTTCTGTTCAATTTGCTGTGTTTTCATTACTCCCTCCCCCCGACTAGGAAAGTAATTTAGAAAGCTGATTTTGATATTGGAAGGACAGCAATGAATAATGTAAGCATATTTATACGTATTCATATGTTGTGGTGCATGTTGCATTTCTTTAAAAGTTGAAATGGACTGCCCCCCCCCCCCCCTGACAGGGATTGCACCCAAAATTTTTCACTTTCCAAAGCAAGCTGGACGCTTTTGAAATGAAACTGAACGTCTACCAAATCAGTACGAGGGTCTTCCGTGTTCAGCTGCACTTCTTGTGAGGAAGTTAAAATAAATTTGGCCGCTTTTTCGTTAATGTAGTACCGTAATAATGAAGAAAATTAAGTTTGATGTCCTTTGAGTTCCTGTATTTCGCGTTCCCCAAAAGCAGAACACAATTGGAAATTACATAGATTTTTCTTTTCAAGGAAAAGTAATGGGTCAAAGTTTATTTTGTAGGGGAGGAAGCAGCTATTTTCGAGTTAGAAGAATATATCAAATCGTTTTCTTTGGAGCGTCAGGATTTTCCTTTGATTTATAACAAAAATTCCGTTTGCTTGGAATTACTCTTGTCAGCGATAAAACATTACCAATTGTAAAACACCCATACGTTTAACTTGCGTTCTTAAGAAGGCACCAATAATAGTTAAGTAGTTAGTTTACACCACTAATCATAAAAATTGGGGCAATCTAGACGAGCGCAGCGATATCTCTAATTTTACTGCACCAAAGATCGCTGCCTCCCCACACTTCATTGTAGGCCTGAAGCTGTTATTTTTCCTTGAAAAATCGAATGAATTTGTGAATTTTCAAGCTGTGTGCCCGCTTTTTGGACAGGTGATTTAAAACATTTCAAAGAAGGACGCTCTAAATTTTCCTTGTGCGGAAGATTATTTTCACCTTCTCGGACACTAACCTGCAAGAGCTCGCTTCGACTTGAACAATGGTTGGTTTGACTTCAAAGGCGCCGAGCCTGCTTTTAAAAGTCTCCAATTTGGTTTGAAGTGTGTCGAATGGGGCTTGGAATTGCTATATGTAAGTGAAGGATCTGTCTTGCTATTATTCGTTTTTTGAAACGTGTGTCGCATTATGTGAGAAGCACGAGCAATCTGAATCGACTGTAGGTTCGCTCCACACTCAGGCCTGTCAAAGCATTCGGTTCCTGGGTCTGCAGTGAGTGGGAGCGCTAAGCCGAGACACACACTAGTTCTTTACGATCTTCTGAGGTTACTCTTTTCCCATTTTAGGCGCAAGTAGGCTCGAGGAGGATTCGCCATGTATTCAGTGGATTTTTGCCTTGGTTTAAGGTACGTGCATGTCCAATTACATCAGAAATGGCCTTAGCTCAGTTCACCGCAGGGGTAGAGCACACTGTACCATATGGTGAGCCCCTCCCCCTAACCCTATTTGCGCCCATTTTCATTTGGTAGCTATCTTTGTTGCAGCAAGGAAACAACTCGCTACCTACATTTCATTACGTGGGTTACGTGGAACTCAATGCCGTATGGTCCTCCATCACTCCGCGTTCGCTATTCTGGGTACGGGCGAAGGGGTCCGCTCACATCTGGCGAGGCCAGCTATTTGTTCCCCAGGCAATGGATACAAATCGATTTATATCAAAAGATTGCCCTTTTGAAGTCCTGCGCTCGGTTTGACGTTCATGGTGGCTAGCTTGCTCGTGTCTCCGCCGTCGCTCACTGTGAACAGGTTCTAAGGTGACAGATGACGAACAGTGGTCCGAAAATCCTGACAATTTGTACGACGGTGGACCAACTTGAGACGAGAATGATGACTTAGGGGGGGGGGGGTGCGGCAGCATAAAATGATTGCGTAAAAGAATCTCCAGAAATGCTTTAGAGAGAAATATATAGACACCGTCCTCGTTGAGCAGTATGTCCTCTTTGTCGCAAGTGTGGTCCTTCAAAAAAGACCTCATTTCGCGGGGACAGCTCATTTGGTTTTTATGGTGACGAGCGGATTGACTGGTCCTTCGCCTAACCAATACATCGGAATGAATGTTCACTGTGGGCTTTGCACATGAGTCACAGGAGTAGGGATAGGCAGAGTAGCAATTTTTTATCAGTGTGTCAATTCCAGCTTTCCATCGATCGCTTTGTGAGGGTTTCCGGGTAAGTGATGGACCGAATGGTATATGGATTTGGATGGCAATGTAAGCAATGTTAGCGTAAAAAGTATTCTGCGCTGGCTGGAAATGCATTCTAACAAAGGGGCGGAAATGGAATATGATTATCGCTCTCGGTGTCGTGCCACAGATTTCGCAATGTTTTGATTTTCGTTCTACCTGAAATAGGTCTAGCGTGTTTTAGGGATGCAAGAGCATAGGTTATTCGATTATTTGTTACTAGTATACTATAGTATATTCTCGAGAACCTCGCTCCTGAAATCGCCCGCAGGAGACGCGCAGCAGCCTTCAGTTCGATTCGCGAAGTCACCGATCAGGTCAAAGGTGACGGCCTCAGAACCTCGATATTAAATGCCTCTGTAATGCCTGCGATTGTTACGCGAGGAAACCTGGCCCGACAACAGATCAATCGCCAAAGCAATGCAAACTACGCATCGTGTACTGAAGAGATGTCTTCTGAGGACAAGGCTTGGTCAGCGATGGCAAGAAGGCCTGTTCATTCTCCGGGACAGCGGCGACAAGAGCGGCGAGAGCGCAGCGCGCGGAAGTATGAACAGGCGACAGCAGCGATTGGAGCGACAGCGCCGGCGCTCTAGTATGAACACTTTTCGGCGGCGCGCGCTTGGTTTTAATCGATGTGCATGTTTTGCACGAGCGACGGGTTGCCCTTATCGCGAAGTGTGGACAGGCTTTAAAGGAAAAGTCGCAATTAGCAGATCCTTTGCAGAACATGAAGAAGTCCAAATATCGCTGGGCCGGACACCTGTTTAGACGAAAGGACGATAGATGGAGCCTCCGTGTCACAGAATGGCTCCCAAGAGACCATAAGAAACCACTGGGACGACCGCCAACGCGATGGGCAGACTCATTCTCTAGATGTTTCAGGGAACGGAGTCTGCCTCACTGGATGCAAGATGCCAGAGATCGAGCGGTCTGGAAGAGTTGTGGTCTCACCTGAGAAGATCTCCAGCCGGCGAAAGGGTCATCGAAGTATCGAAGTAAAGGAAATTATTCTCCAGGACTTCATGTGTCATCGGCTAGGTTTTAATTGTGAAGCAAATAGGAAAAGCCTCTTTTGAAAAAATTGTTCCTCCTTCAAATCCATTTCATGCATTTCATCGAACTGATCGCTGATTCATCAAGTAGAAGACGCACATCAGATGGGTTGCGGCTTGGTGTTCACCGCTTCTGTTTATGTGTAATAGTCGTCTCTTGGTTCGCCCTAGCTATTTCTTTCCTGTATTATGACTATTTGTACTTACTAATGTTCTTATTTGGCGCGCAAGGGGAAATATTGCCATGTGCTCGGCGGTAAGGTCCGCATCATTCAGCTTTCCGGACACAACTCGCCAAACATTTTATTTTCAACTCCGCTCTAGGACCTATTTGGGGTGCTGATCACATTCGTTTTTAAAATTTCCGCCGGGGTAGGGTAAGTAAGAACAAACGAGAATGGCGAGATTAGGATTTTCGCCTAAATCTGGAGATTTTTTGGTGGAGATCACAAATCCTGCGTTCTTTTTTTTCAGATAACGGTATGGGTTACTTGAGTTAGTTCCTCTAGAGAAGTGTGATTTTCTTAACATTACCAGGCTTACTGCAACAAGCTCTACTTCGGCAGTATCGTTCTCTCCTACTGTGACTTTGGTTTCGAAGCTGCTGCTTTGGATTTGAGAAAATGTTGGCAGCTTTTCGCGCACCATTCGTTAGAATGCGATACTGTAGCTGGCATAAGCACGAGCGATTGCTCCGCTGCAAAAAGAATAGCGTTTGCTGCTTCTGTAAGCAGCTTCTTATCAATCACTTCTGAATCGATTCGTGTTATGCAGAACCCCAACCGATCATGGGATCGTTTTTGTGCTAATTTTCATGTTCCGCCGAAGCGATCAGCTACGCGTCTCCGTATTTTCGCCTTTTCACTTTGCTCTACACGTCGTGTAAAACTGGAATGTTCTATCTGCTGAATTGATTAGACGGTCGGTTTTTCAGATAGATTCCATGCACCGCCATCGATAGCAGTCCGGAACCATGATGAATCGCACGTTCTCAATGCGGAAGAAGTTGAAGAAGTCGGAGATATCGACGCCCTCCAATTTCGAGCATCGAATACATGCCGGGTATGACGCGAGGACGGGGACCTACACCGGTTTGCCGAAGGTAGTGTTTGCAGCTTGGTTCGAACTGGACGACATGTGATTCTTCCCCTCTTTATCTCTTGCTCAGCCACTGTATACGCCAGCCTTGGGTGCTGATCACTACCTAAGTCGAACCCAGAGCTGGTAATAACGAACCTTATATTAAGCTAGTTTGTGTGCGAGATGGGTTCAGGGAGGGGCCAACTAGTATTGCGTCTCTGTTGCGTTCAACGTCGCACGCGGTGATGAGAAAGCGCCGGATCCGGTGTTTTCCTTTACTTCGCGCGCCGCGCTCTATCAGCAAGATGTTGGATCAATGTCTTCCGGGTTCAAGGGCACACCTTTATCACTTTTTCAAAAAAGGTTAATGGAAGCAGGTTAGGTCGTTAATAAACGAACTAGTAATCACTCAGCAATTAGGTTACAATGTATATGTAACATGCTAGCTAGATATTTAAACTGGTTTGGAATACGGTAATTCTAGGCGCGTGGGAGCGCATTCGGAAGAGGTGCAGGCCAGTGCCCGGGCCGTTCCAAGTTCTCTGTTAGGATTTTTCGCCCAGGCCAACTAAGCCTTCCATCCCTCCGGGGTCAGTGAATTGGGACCAGACTCATCTTAGAGGAATAAAACGCACTTATCCATTGGCTGGCCACTACTAGCCATTGTATGGCCAAATGCGCATTAAAATCGCCTCCACAACACCTCGCAGAAGTGGAGTGCGTCTCGTATCCAAAAAGGGTTTGATTTACGTTGTGCTTTACCCTTTTTATCCTTTGCGGCAAAACAGATAGGTATCTTTATTTATTTACTTACAAATTTTTCCCCACTCCAAGTTCAGCTTGAATTACCATCATTAACAGTTAGCACTGAGACCGCGGTTTTTCATACCTCTACCTTCATACCCCTTCTCTTCGGATTTTTGCAGAGCTATAGACGACCATTTTTCTAGAAGATATAGAAGGGCAATCCAAGTCAGGGAAACCTGCCCTATGTATTGGTCGACTGCTTCCTTTTGTGGATGGATCATGAAGCAGTTCCTATGCCCTGCGTTACAGTGCACCGTGCACTAGCCCTCCGGTTTCAAACAAGGTTCTACGCTTCTATATTTGCATTTAATTTGCAGCTGTGCCAGCATTGCTTTTATCCCAGTTGGCTTTTACCAATCTTCCCGTGCTAAATTTGAGCTAATATTTTCCTCCTTTGATGTACCTTTCCACCATATTTTCACGGTGCTGTCAGGTCTTCCGTTTAGCAGTGAGCAAATAACGAGCTTTCTTTGAATGTGTGTTCGTTGAGAGTAGTGAACAAACTCATGCATGTGTAACGCAATGGATGGAAATATCCGCTTATTCGGTTCCACCTTCAGGGCAAACTAGCCCTCAGTTTCCTCCAGAGTGCTCTGCAGCTCAGTCAGAGGAGGTGGCGGATGGGGCGTGCAGCCGAGATGAACCAGGGTTCCTGGTTCCGGCCCCGTACTCCCTAACCAAGCCTTCGCTCACTCTGGGAGTTGGACACTTGCTCGCTGACTTATATGGGAATAATAGAACTGTGACGTGACCATCGATAAATAAAGGATAAAGGATAAAGGACGGCGTTACTCAATCCCTTCGGGGATGCGACAGCGCATTCTACTTCTACGGGATGTCGTGGAGGCGACATGAATGCGTAGTTGGCCATACAATGACTTGCGGTGGCCAGCCGATGAACAATTCAGCGCTTTATCCTTCCCAGACAAGTCTGGTACCAATTCACCGACCCCGGAGGGATGAAAGGCTTGGTTGGCCTGGGCGGGAAATCCGAACCAGGAACCTGGTATCGGGTGCACGCGACAGTCGCGCCTCCTCCGACTGCGCTACACGTGCCCATCTCATGGTAAGCATTGAATTTGATTCCACTAAAAGTTGAATGCGTGATGCATTCCACAAAGAGAATGATTAATGCTGTCCTTTATTCTTAGTCCTTTATCCAGCTTCTTCTGATGCTGTAATTTTCTAGTTCTTGGAATGGGTAAAACGTGTGGTTGCTTTTCGCGGAAGGAGCATCTCTATGGGACTGATTTGCACCAAGCTTTCATCATGAACCCTTACACATCCGTCACCTTTTAGAGCACAGCATTGACTTAACCTACTGGGCTTGCCTAGTGGAAGACTGTTAATATCTTTACCGTTTGTAAGGCCACATACATATGAACTTCATTTAGGTTCGATATTTTCACCTACCTTTCGATGTACATCGTGCTTTAGCTTTAGAAACCCATCCCAGCTAGTCTTAGCAAACATACTAGAGCTGTTCAAAAATCGAATTGGAAATAAATGACGTCGTCTGAGCAACGTTTGGAAGAAGCTTGACACTATCTCTTGTCTGATGCCATTTTCGTTGTGTGTAATAGATTTTGCTGAACAAATGCTATGTGAGAGATCTAGTTGCCGGATCACTCACTATGACACACTGCCTGTTGTGCGAACTGTTCCGTAATGCCATTGTGCATAGTTTTTTTCCGTTTTCTCATGATCGTAAAGTCAGACGAATTCGCTGAATAGTTTAGAGGCGAGTTGTTCCATTCAATGGGGTCAACGGAGCAGAAACATTATTGCGAAGAAGTCGTTAGAATTGAAGTCAAGGTCATGTTCGCCATAAGTACACCATAAAGTATTGTTAGAGCCCCATGATCTTAATTCGAAATTGGACACGCGCTGTAGAGTTGGGGACAGTTAACATCCTTCACCATGTCTAACTTTTTTGCTAAGGCTCTCCGACTTATAATAGGGTAAACATTGAAATTTGGGTCCACCAATCCTGGAGCTATGGGCGATGGTAGCGCAACCGCAGGACGGTTGTTCCGTGCAACTCGAGTCGAGGTTTTTGCTTCGAGTCCTCCAGACCAACAAAACCCTCCATATCTCTCCATGTCATTGAATTGATACGATAAGATGTGTGAAAGAATAAATCCATCGGTGCTCCACCGCAATTCGTGGTATGTGCCAAGACGCATTCAAAAATCCATCCGTGATATTCGTAGAAATAGAATGCATGGCGTTTACGCAAAAGGATTGTTTAATGTTGACCTTATCATGCTGTCCTTTACCTAGGGTTGTGGGTGTGAGTGTATACGCATACAAACTGCACTAGAGTAGATTATGCAGGATATTTTTTAGCGATCCTAAATTCACAACAAAATGCCAGTGGTGAAGTCCATGTGCCACGTTGTGCTCAGCTCACTGGTGGCCTCATGTATCTGGTATAGCGAAAAGAAACTTCCGGTCGTTTACGACTTAATTACCGAAAATATTTTGCAAACATGGCGAAGCCAATTTCTGTATGTGGGAAGCAAATTGGCGCTAACAGATTGGAGGAATGGTCTCGTTATAGCACCTTCACGTGGAAATCATCTTTACAACATAGAGTATGTGTCGTAAAAGTGTGCATTACGTCGGAAACTAGCAGAATTGATAAAATTAAATTTTTAAGTGTAATCGTTAAAGGTTGGAATAATAGAACAAATTTGGGAAAAAGGCTAATTCCCTTTTTTCCTTCTCCTCGCGTTTCATCTAACAACGACGTCATTCTGCAGTGGTGATGCCAGACTTATTTTTTCAGTTATATTTGTGTGCGCTTTGTTTGTTTTCTGGAACGGGAGCGATTGAGTCGTACGGTCGCATTGCTGCGCACTATGTGCACTATGAACCGGCCTTAACAGAATTCTCTGTTATAACCGTCTGCAATGATGTCAGAGAGAAAGTCCGCGAAAAGAAACGGCTCTATCACGTGTTTATCGGTGATAAAACAGTCCATAATTGGCGGAACTATCGAGAAGCAAAGAAAGCGGCAAAGAAGGCAGTGGCCGCTGCTAAAGCCGCATACTACGCTGATGTCAGCAAAAAATTGGAAACGCGCGATGGTGAGCGTTATATTTACCGACTCGCCAAAGCTCGCTGTCGCCAAGCAGAAGACATTGAGAAGTTCTTTGGCATTAACGACGAGAGCGGTCATCTTCTGATGGATCGTAAGAGGGCTGTGAAGCGATGGCACGACTACTTCGAGGACATCTCGAATGTAGAATTTGAACATCCTGCTGTTCCTTTTGCATCACCTGTATACGGTCCCGTTCAGAAGATCACAGTGAGCGAAACCGAAGCAGCCCTGAGGAAGGTGAAGTCAGGCAAAGCCACTGGTCCCGATGACCTGCCAGCTGACCTGTGGAAGTCGAAGGGCTGGTGCCCTGCTGACTGGCTGACTGCGTTTTTCAATCAGGTTGTTGCTGAGAAGAAAGTGCCTGAGGGTTGGCAGCAAAGCACGACCATCCCGATTTGGAAGAAGAAGGGCAGTCCTGCAGACTGCGCCAGTTACCGTCCGATTCGTCTTCTTTCGCACACCATGAAAATCTTTGAGCGAATTGTCGACGGACGTATCCGGGATGTCGTACAGCTTTCCACGAATCAGTGTGGTTTCGTATCTGGCTGTGGCACCGTTGATGCCATTCACGCCGTTCGTCTTCTGCTAGAGAAGCACCGCGAGAAACAGAAACCGGTGCATTTTGCCTTCCTGGACTTGGAGAAGGCCTTCGACTGCGTTCCGCGAGATGTTCTATGGTACGCGTTACGACAACATGGTATCCCTGAAGAGCTTATTGAGTGGGTGCGCATTTTATACTCTTGCCCAAGGAGTCGAGTGCGAGCGCCAGCGGGCACCTCGATGGAGTTTCCCATCTCTGTAGGGGTGCATCAGGGATCTGCGCTATCCCCACTGCTCTTCGTGGTCGTGATGGATGCAATCTCACGAGATCTCCAAATGGCGGCACCTTGTACGCTGCTGTATGCTGACGACGTCATGCTTGCATGTGAAGACAAAACCGAACTCGAGCGACAGGCACAGGCGTGGTGCGATCGTTTGGCATTGTTCGGTCTCAAGCTAAACGTCAAAAAGACGGAATACTTGACGAGGGATGTGAATGAGCACGGATCTATTAAGATCGATGGTACTGAGCTCTCACGAGTGACATCTTTCAAGTATCTTGGGTCAACAGTCACGTCCGATGGCAGTTTAAAGTTGGAGGTGAATGCGCGTGTGAGTGCAGCCTGGTCCAAATGGCGCTCGCTGACTGGTGTGCTTTGCGACAGGACAATACCTGAGCACCTCAAATCGAAGGTTTATAGAACAGTAGTCCGCCCAGTAGCGACGTACGGTGCTGAGTGCTGGCCCGTGACGAAGGAAGTTGAAAGCCGCCTCAGTGTAATGGAGACGAAGATGCTACGGTGGACGGCTGGAGTTACGCGTTTGGACCGCGTTCGTAACGACACCATACGACAGAGGTTCGGTATCGCCCCGATATCCGAGAAGCTGCGCGAAGCTCGTCTTCGATGGTACGGCCACGTCCTTCGCGCTAACGACGACACCGTGTGTAAGATTGGCCTGAATCTTGTGGTCCCTGGAAAGCGGCCCAGAGGACGCCCGAAGCAACGTTGGCTAGATACGTTGCGCTTGGACTTAGAGATGGCTGGTGTGCACCCTGATCAAGCATTTGATCGGGAGAATTGGCGTCACCACACCAGAAGAGCGAACCCCGCCACCAAGCGGGACAGACGCCAATGAAAATGATGATGATGAACCGTCTGCAATCATATATTTACTTGTTTTCTGTTTATGGGGTGATCCACACCCGACAAAACTGATGGCAATAAATTTTCTTCCATTTTTGGAGCTTTCTTATCTGAAATCAAAAAAGAACAGAAGATATGCTGTTATGAAGTGTTGGCTTGCGAACTTGTGATCTCTAGAAGATCTCCGCACTGCTTTTGGAAAGTTCCATCATGAGTTTGGCTGGTGAATCATTGTTGAGAAGCATATGGAGATGAAATGTGGATTTTCATGGTGGATGTTTGTGACGACGAGGTTTTGTTGACTTTTGGTTTGTCATCTATTTGATGTCTGGGTTTATGAATCTCTGAGTGCGATTGATAAGGGGTGGGGGCTATTTTTGAACTTTCCTCGAGCCAGTGTTTCGATATTCCATGTCCTATCCCAAGTGCTTGGGAAATTTTTCTATGGCAAGAATTTCTTTTTGTGCCTTTGAAGTCAAGCAGTTGCTTTCAGCAGTGGCAAGCGCTGCTTGGCCCTCCTCGAGCACTGAACGGTCGACCAAAGCCAATCGTTGACCCGTCCTGCATTACGCCAGTGGATATTGCTGAACTGAAGACAGTTATACGAGGACCGGGGTCAAGGTGAGTATTTCCGGTGGTTTATTTTATTGGCCTTCTAAAGCGAACGCAGATCTGTCGAAGCTACATCAGACCATTAGTAAAGTATTCCTTCTTCTCTGGCTTCGAGGGAAACAGGCAGGGAGACATACGAGGTTGACCTCCATCTGACAATTATAGGGCATTAGAGTAACTTGTCAAGTTTTTTGTAGTTTTTCTCCAATGGTTTTTGTTACTTTGCTTTCGTACTTTATAGCCCCTCCCTCCCTCCCCCGACGGGACAGATACCCGTGTTTTATAAGCGGGTTTTAGCTGATGTCAGTGTGAGTGGAAATGGGCTTGGATATAGAGCGAAGGGAAGTCTGTGTGAAATTTCCATATTTAATCTGGTTTTGGTGCATCCCTGTGCGTGAGCAATTCTTTACTGTCAGAGTACGTAGCGCCCTGCTTGGAGTCGCGAAGAATCTAGCTGCCAAGTTGAATCAGATTCAGATTAAAAGTGATGGCCATCGCGTTACATACTCATAGTATCTAGTAGTTTTTATTTTTATTTGATTGGGGGTGTGTCATTTTCTGTAAGTTGTGTGCTGTTACCTGTTTTATCAGTTCACCACTGTTTCGTTGTTTCTCATCAAAACGATTTTCATCCAATTTTCCAGGCGACTGTGCTTACCATTAATATCCTCTGCAATAGACTGCATGCATTTTGTTGCATTGAAGAGCAAACGAAATTGTATGATTGGCCAATTTACACTGCCTCGTACTTTGCTCAGTAGCGTACACCCACAGACGCGTTGAACATCTGCAACCCTGTCGAAAGCAGCAATAGGCGTTTTTATAGGCCATCTGGCTCACCTGGCTTTTACTTCAGTGCCTCTTCTATACGTTACCCCTTGGACGTGAAACCGTTCGTATTCATTCATTGCCTTTTTCTCTCTTCGAACATTAATTTTATTGCAGGGGCTTAGTTGACCTGGGCGGGAAATACGAGCCATGACCCTTGATTCGTAGTGCCTACGATGGTCGCTGCCTCCTCCGACTACGCCGTTTCAAAACTTGTATATGACTTGCAGATTTCTCCTAGAGCAATAATATTGTAAAGTTAACAATTATACCTGTTAGATCACCGAGTAACTGTTTTTCACATATTCGCTTATCTCAAGTCGTATGGGCAAAATACGCATTCAAATTGCCGCCACGATTACCCGTAGAAATGCGTGGCGCATCTTAAAGGAGAATGATTAACGGCGTCGGCCATCCTTTGCCCTTTGAGTATTATTTTATACTGTTTAAGGATGAATACTCCGGTTCCTCAACCGGTCACTGTCGCTCGCAGTAACAGTCTTCGGGTATCAACAAAGAGGTCGA
Source organism: Heligmosomoides polygyrus bakeri (assembly GCA_947359475.1). NCBI lineage: Eukaryota > Metazoa > Nematoda > Chromadorea > Rhabditida > Heligmosomidae > Heligmosomoides > Heligmosomoides polygyrus. Next base: position 78,188,801 of record OX375868.1, read on the forward strand.
ATCTAAAGACGAGTAACATGCCTCCTGCAGCGTTCAATCCGAGGTTGTTTATTTTGGAGAATTTTTTCTTGATCTATTTCCCTCAGCTCCGTTTACATCAATTTTTCATCTGTTCACGTATTTTAGAATGTCAGCATTACTATCTTACACAGCCTAATGGTTGAGTAGTCTCATCCAACAAAATGTTTTATACTCCTTTTAGTACCTCCACGACCTCATCACGACCGCCTTCGGTGCAACCGTCTTCGAAAGCGCGAGGTTATCCGTTCAGTGATCCCAATTATGCGCCACTACCTATGAGGCCGCCTACGGTAACTACGTTTGGATGTGACAAAGCGAGTTGTTCTTTGACGTCTAGTTTTTTGTTCAACTCCTTAATTATAATTTTCAGGAGGCTGGAGCATATAGTCAACAGAGTACGGCTCGCGTAATGTCCCCTGCGTATGCGGAACGTATAACGCCTCCACAGTGTGATAAATCAAAAATAGCCTCTTCATGGCAGCAAAATGGAGGCGCTTACAATGCGCATTCGGGAGTGGTGAGTAGCTATCACAACTCTACACTGTTGCTTGTTTAAAAATTAGTTAACCTATATAAATTACCTAGATGAAACTAGATTAATCTGTTCAATGTATACATTAGTTAGTGGGCGCGTGGAGCGCAGTCGGGGAAGGTGCCGGCTGCCGCGTGCATCCCACACCAGGTTCTTGGTTCGAATTTCACGTCTATGCCAAGCAAGCCTTCCATCCCACCGGGGTAGATTAATTGGTAGCAGACTCGTTTGAGAAGGATAAATCAACAACTGATTACCGCAAGTCATTTTAGGACAAGTACGCATTCAAATCGCCTACACGACATCCCGTAGAAGTAGAATGCGTGGCGCATTCCAAAAGGGATTGACTAACATCTTCCTTTATCTTTTACACAATAGTATCGTTTGGTACACTACTAGTACATAACTTGATTAACATTCTTTCAAAGCCCCTTTGCGATATTATACCCTGTGCAATTGCTAAAAATGTATCACCTGTCACCTGTCGTCCCGTTGATCATCGACTTGCTCGAGCGGGCGCCAGCAGCGTCTCCATTCGTCCCTGTCGCGTGCCAGAGTGGTCCAATGGATCCTCCTCGCTCGAGGGACACGAAGAGCGTCATATCGGTCGTTCAGGGCTTTCACGAAGAAGTCCGACCAACGCGTTGGTGGGCGTCCTGGTGTTCTTTTGACATCCCGCGGAATCCAGTCTGTGACGGCTCTCGTCCAGCGGGTGTCTGCGAATCGCATTACGTGGCCGGCCCACCTAATTTTCGACGACTTGGCCCATGCGACAGCGTCTCTGATCTTCGAACGTCGGCGAAGCTCGGAACTCCGGAGGCCTTCTCTCACTTGCGTGAGTCGTGTCACTCCGAGCATCGTCCTCTCGATTCCACGCTGCGCGACGCTGATCGCGTGTTCATCCTGCTTTCGTATAGCCCAGGTCTCTGAGGCGTATGTTAGGGCAGGAAGAACAGTGGAGTCGAATAGGTGGGCACGGAGTCGGACGTTCTTCGTTTTCTTCACGACTTCTTCGACGCTCTTGAAAGCTCCCCAAGCCGCTCGTTTCCTCCTGCTCAGCTCTGGTGCTAGGTCGTTGGCCATGTTGACTTCGCGACCCAGATACACATAGCTGGAGCATTCGGAGATGTTCGTTCCGTTGAGCGAGAATGGGGCATCAGAAACCCATCCGTTCTTCATGAACATCGTCTTCGTAAGATTCAGCTGCAGTCCAACGCTTCCACATACACGATCGAAGTCGGCCAGCATTCGCTCCGCCTGAGTGATGCTCGGTGTTATGAGCACGATGTCGTCAGCGAAGCGAAGATGGTGCAGTTGCCGGCCGTCGACCTTCACTCCCATGTCATCCCATTCTAGTTCGCGCATGACGTTTTCGAGGGTGGCGCTGAAGAGCTTCGGGGATATGGTATCCCCTTGTCGAACCCCTCTCTTCACGTCAATGACGACGTCGTTGTAGAATGGTGAGATCTTGGTCGTGAATCCACTGTCTCTCGAAGGACTCTGATGTACTGAGTAGGAACGCCCTTGGTGAGCAGGGCTTCTATAACCGCTTCAGTCTCGACGGAGTCGAATGCCTTCTTCAGGTCAATGAACGTAAGGCACAGCGGCAGCTTGTACTCTCGCGACACTTCGATGAGCTTCGTAATGGTGTGTATGTGGTCGATCGTGCTGAATCCTCTCCGAAATCCTGCTTGTTCGCATGGCTGTCCTTCGTCCAGCGTTCTACTAATCCTATTCAGGATGACTCGAGTGAACAGCTTGTAGACTACGGACAGCAGGCAGATCGGGTGATAGTTGCCAATGTCGTGCACGTCTCCCTTCTTGTACAGCAAGACGGTCCTGCTGGTCTTCCACTGGGATGGAACCTTGCATTCGGACAGGTAGCGTGTGAAGAGCCGCGCCAAGGTGTTGATGAGCGCTGGCGGGAGGTTCTTCAGGTGTTCAGCTCTGATCCTGTCAGGACCGGGTGCTGTACGTTTCTTCACCGACGAGATGGCGTGTCGGATCTCGGAAGGGAGAACAGAGGGGATGACGTATCCATCCTGCGGAAGATGGCGTAGGGGCAGGTGGACGTGGCTATCGAAGAGATCGGAGTAGAAGTCGTGGATGACTTTCTCCATGGTCCTTCTGGAAGAGGTGACGGTTCCGTCAGGACGTCGGAGAGCGGTCATCTTGGTCTTGAAGTTGGCGAAGTTCCGGCGGGCATTGCGGACGATCTGTACTTACAACGCCCGCACGCTTGCGTCGGAAGCATCCGTCGAGGACCTGATGATGCAAGCCAGGAAGATCAAGTACGACGTCATCGGACTGACCGAGACGAGAAGACACCACCCCCTACACGCCGCCTACGACTCCGGAGAAGAACTGTTCCTCGGAACATGCGACAGCAGGGGAGTAGGCGGCGTTGGTGTCCTCGTCAACACGCACTTGGCCATGAACATCGATTCGTACGAGTCTCTGACAAGCCGAATCGGACGTCTGCGACTGAAGCGATGTGGCTCCGTGCCAGCCTTGACTGTGTTCGTCGCGTATGCCCCAACATCCGACTACGACGACGAAGACGTCGAGGCCTTCTACGTGGAGCTGGAGAAGTTCTATAAGGAAGATCACACCTTCTACAAGGTGATCGTCGGCGACTTCAATGCCAAGATCGGGCCACGAAGGTCGCTGGAAGAACTTCACATCGGAACCCACGGTTTGGAGTGGAACGAGCAAGGTGAAAGGCTGTCTGAGTTTATCATGTCGACCAAGACCATCCATGGAAACTCGCAGTTCCAGAAGCCTCCCTCCCTACGATGGACCTGGGAATCCCCCGGTGGCCAGTTCCACAACGAGATCGACCACATCATCTTCAATCGCAAGTATTGCCTGACCGACGTCTCCGTTGTCCCCAAGTTCTACACGGGATCGGACCACCGCCTCCTTCGCGCGAGGTTCCGAAGGAGGCGGTGGTCCGATCCCGCTAAAAATGTAGTCTAGATAATGTTCATACTCCTAAGGGATACAGGTCGCCGTTGACCAGTACTTTTGTGAGTTGATTCCTGCGTGTCAGCTATCGTAGAGGCAATGTGTGCTCGGTTTATGCGGAGGATTACTATGGGAGCTGATGAAGAAGTCCTTATGCTCAACCGTGGCACTCTATCATTAATACCGGAGGGATGGAAGGCTTGGTTGGCCTGGGAGTGACCCGAAGCATGGCTCGGTTTGGGGTGCAGGCGACGGCTGACGGTCCCCGCTCGCATGCTCACCAATGTTCTTAATTGTTTTCATTGGGTGCAGAGCAAACTTTGCTATTTTCCTGTTTTCGTAAGGTGTTTTGGATCCTAGGAAGGAACAATAACTATTTACACTATTTCATCACGCGACTCTACCTTTAGTCATCATGGGTGGGACAACTAAATATGGGTTAGAGGAGTGAAAAAAGATGAAGACATTCCAGAATTGTTGTTCTTGGCGTGGCGAAAAAAGGATAGAGTGGTGTAAAGGTGAGGCACTTTTTTCTGCCAACAAGGCTTTTAGTCGCAATTTTTAGTATAGGAAAGAAGTTTCGACTACGTCATCTTCTCCGGCAGCGTTAAAAATTACTCGTGGCATGAGAATGGCGTCCCACGCAACCAAATGCTTCATTCGCGTAATGAATATTTTACCTGAAATCCTCGTTGGCAGAAGAGTACAAGAGATGTATAAGGGAAATGCCGAGATCTCAATATAAGATAATTTTGAATAAGGGTGGATAGTTGCAACCATGGTACAAAGCGCTGTTATGAACTCCTCGAGAGTGAAAGGAGGGAGGGTATGTTTTTTAGGCGTCGCACTTTATGCATCGCTGCTGGTGAGGTTTCTTCGACTTCGATTCAAATCATTCTAAAGCACATAAGCACAGATTCTATTGGAGCGGTTCGATTCTTTTGTGATACGCCACGCATTTCGTTTTCCCGGGTCATTGTTAAGGCAGTTTTAACGGGCAGTTATCCTGTACTCTGACTCCGGGAATGTCAACTGATAGACATGTTAGTGTTTTATCGTTACGAATGGAGTGTAGTACCAGTCCACCGACGACGGAAGAGTGGAAGGGTTGGGTGCATTGAGCGCAGTTTGGATTGGAAACTTATTTGCGACGCCGAAGTCTTCTGACTACTGTTCTTTCTTGTTCTGCTCATCTTTCACTCATGACCTGACAGACCATGCCGCTGTTGGTACAGATTACAATGGTTCTCTCTTTCTAGATATCACCCAATTCTGCCGTACCTTCATCCGTGGTTTCACCCCAAAAGACCACTGATGACGGAGTTGGCTATGATGAGGTATGTATAATGAGCTCCTTCGTAACTGTTCATCGAATTCGTCCCATTTCCAGTTCCGGGCGGCCTTATCAAGCGTTGTTGATCGAAGTGATCCCCGAGTTGATCTTGCGGACTTCAAAATGATCGGCGAAGGTTCCACAGGCACTGTACTTGCTGCATATAAGGTTGGTTATACTTAGTTCAGCTGTGATTTGATTTAATTTTTATTGTAACACATTGCTATAATTATATTACTTGGTTGCTTTTCGAACTTTGCCCGAGCGGGTTAGTTCGTAGCTCAGAGCTACAACAGGGAGCCAGAGCAGATGTGCATGTTACTATTATTATTTTATTTAAGCCAATAACAAAACAGCAAAATCATCAAGCGAAAACATAGCAATTCTACGATTGGCTATATAACAAGGAGAAGGAAGCCAGGTTATATCCGAAATAAATCTGCTAGCTGAGAAGAGCCCATGATTTAGATTATGTTGTTATGTTGATGATTATGTGTTATTATTATTGATTATTGATTGTTGATGACTAGATTGTTATGTTGATGTTAGAGAGCAAGCGGTTTGCAAATAGAGAGCCATCGGTACGAGAGGTGGATCGGTGCAGTCAGTTCTTTGATTAACAGACGTTACACTGTACATTATTGGATCTGAGCGACTATCGATCTACGGATAATTGGATTATTCGAATAATGGTAGTTTCGCGGACCTCGGTTTTTGGGTGATTTGGAAAACGGCAATCTCGCCGGTTTCGGATTTTTCGATGATTTGGATCGGGATGTCCGAAAATGATTCATTGTAATCCAATGTATGCATTACACCCCCTTCCCCGTGGCAATATATTCTGTGTTGGAACTCATTCTGCACATTACTTGAACAATAATCGTTCAACATTTTTGAAGAAGTGCCCTAAAACTTGCATTTCTGTTAGTAGTTTAAAGATGTCGATTTAATGTGGTTCTATCGTTGAAAAAATCTATTTTTGTCCTAATGGACCAATTTGGGGTGTTCAGGATTCATTGTATTACCATAAGGATTGACAAGGTTGTACTGTTAACACTTGCTACTATTAGGATGTGGAATTGTTTAGATATCGGCTAAACAAATAGTTGCCGTCAAACGAATGAATCTGAGGAAGCAACAGCGGAGGGAGCTGCTTTTCAATGAGGTATTTGATGTACTATTGTACTAGGCGGCTGATTGACCTCTTCATTTTCTTCTCACTCGCTATTCTTAGTTATCGTTATTTTAGGTTTCAATAATGAGAGATTACCAACATCCGAACATTGTTAGAATGTTCTCCTCTCATCTTGTTGGCGATGAGTTGTGGGTGGTGATGGAGTACATGGAAGGAGGATCGTTGACCGACATCGTTACGCAGACAAGGTAGTTGTTTGCGGCCTTACGAGATATTGAGAACTCGTTGCTAAGTACTGCCTGCGCTCTCATTACTTATTGGTTTTGTCTCTTCAGTTTGATTGTTGTTGCTTGGACTTGTATTCTTCATTTACTTCCCTTTTCTGTATTTTTCTTTCATTTTCTTTAAATTTTATTGATTTTCTGCACCAGTTTAGTTCGTACCTACTCTATTAGTAACTAATTCAGTAAAACAAGCACGCGAACGGACGATAAGACGCTTTTGTCAGGCGAATGCTTTGAAATGTTGGAAGAATCCAGTCAGCGTATGATTTCCAGGATGACCGAGACTCAGATTGCTACTGTTGCACTGCAAGTGTTGAGGGCGCTGGAGTTCCTTCACTCACGACGGGTTATCCACAGGTGAGCTGTGAAAAACGACACTTGTTTGTGAGGCGAAATAGGGTTTTCTGAAGTATATAAAGGAGTACGTTTTTGTTTCATCGCATTATTATTCCGAAATAGTGTCGGGAGACTGAGGTGCCGAAATATGAGCAAATCTTTCGGCTCGTATGAGAATAGAGCCAACATCCTTGACTTTTCCAAGAAGTATATTTTTGTACCGAGTCTGGTTAACTTAGTCCGAAGATGTTCTGACTGGTGGTAAAGCTTTTACAGACATCTCCTGGACGGTGATCTGAGCACTTGAATGCAGCTGGGATTATTAGCATAACGTAACGTTCGCTGAAGAGAGAGTACAAGTTCCATTCTCTTTGAAAGCAAAAGCTTTCCACCTCTCATTCACAAATTTGCATCCAAAAGAGGGATCTTTTGTTCTTATTCGAATTTTCTCTTTTCTTGAGTCTTGATCTAGAATTATAGACGGTCATAACGATTCGTTTCCGAATGTCGCCTTCGTATACCACTTAAATCTTTGGTAAAAACTCTACGTGCAAAAATATGTGTTGACTCCACAACAGACAGTGTGGATTCGTTTCAGACCTTCAAAAGATCCAAGTCTGTAAAGTTTTTGTCATTTTTAGCCTAGAAGTTTTGCAAGGTCCAGAGAGCAGGGGTGCTGTGGTCAATATTACGCATTCCTCCAAGTTACTTACGAGTTTTCTATTGCAGGGATATCAAGAGCGATTCCATCCTTCTCAAGGCCGACGGGACTGTCAAGGTTACTTTATCAATTCCTCCTTCCCTCGGCCCACATATTTAACTTGTGCAGCGTACTACATTTCTTTTCTCTTAGGTTTCTGATTTCGGCTTCTGTGGACAGCTTTCTGAAGAGTTTCCCCGACGACGCTCTTTGGTTGGTACGCCGTACTGGACGGCTGCAGAGGTAAGACCCTGGAAATTTTAACTGAAGTAGAAATAGTGGCCTTCCATTCCTTCGGGGTGGGTGAATCGGTACCAGACTCGTCTGGGAAAGGTAAAGCGCTGACTTGTTCATCGACTAGCCACCGCGATTCATTGCATAGGTCAAATGCGCGTTCCAATCGCCTCCTAGACATCCCATAGAAGTAGAATGCATGGCGCATTCCAAATGGGATTGATAAACGCCGTTTTTTAACCTTTTTACCTGTGCTGCTGAGGAAACGCTAGTAAGAAAGTGCAGAGAAAGGGAGAAGAAGGTAGAAGCGGGAAAGCACTGTTTAGCGTAGGCTTCGAGCGAAGAAGTCGATAGGAGGTCTGGTCTCGCGTCCAGGTCTAGCAGGCATTCGCTGCGAATTGATACCAGCCTTGTTCATGGGGTAAAGACCGATTATGCATTCAAACTCCATCCATGGTATCCTGTGTAATTCTGGGCAGCGCATTCTAAGCAGCTATTGGTTAACACCGGCTCTTACCGTTGCATGGATAAAGCCTATGTCATACCACCGCTCACCCCGAGCGAAGCCTAATGATAAACTCCTACATCGATCGCGCGAAGCGATGAGTTGGTATGAGGGCCTATCATTAGGCAAAGGACAGGTGGAGTATAAAGTTTCTCTATTGAATAAGTTCTGGTTGGGTTGTAGTTGGAAGTAGCAATCTTGCATCCTCAGGTGAACAGTCATGTGTTTTCAAATCGAGTGATCAAACGAAGAGATCAGTTGACGGATCTGAAAGCTGAAAATGGATGCAACTCTCGATGGTTTCTCTAAGCATCCCTTTTTCGTACTATTGATCAGTTTCCCGATGGTACTGAATTTGCCGACTGATCGAGTTTTTTCCCATATAGTGTCCTGTCGACATTTTTCGTTCTGATCCCCATCTTACTGTCGCGTTCTCGGACCAAGTATTAATGGTCTCCTGCGACGCTTACTGTGTTCTAGACGTGGTCATTATGAAAGAGTTTACAAAGGAGTTTAGGTGATTGCTCGACAACCGTACGACACCGGAGCAGATATCTGGTCATTTGGAATCATGCTTATCGAGATGGTCGAGGGTGAACCGCCACTGTTCAACGAGCAGCCATTTCAGGTATGCAAATGAATTTAGTAGTTGTCTAAATTGTAATGGTGTTACAACGAGAAGCAAAAAACTTTCTTTCCGGGAATGTGAGGATTATCACGCGCCTCGGCTAGATGTTAGGAAGGGTATTGCCCAGTTGCATGGGTTTTGATCTGTTTAATCTGACCTTTCGAGGAACTTCACCCAACCATTCACTTTGACGTACGGCTGTTAGCGACCTATGGTTTTCTCACCAAACCACCTCTAACTATAAGTTCAGTCGCCCGTTTGCATCTCTTGTCACATGTCTTCCCTTTTCCTCAATGTAGCTTCTTCTGATACGAAATTGTGTATGAGGAAATAATGTCGTAGACAATTTAATATTCTCCAGGCTCCAAGAAAGCGAGGGGGTCGAACCTTAAGTCTGATATCCATAAATAATCCTGTGTTGGCATATCGACAAGGAAGCACCAGTGGTCAGATTGAGTAAACTTCATTTTTTGACGAGGTGAAGCACATGAGTTCGGGTCATATAAAGCCTTTTTGCGGTTTGGATAAATAAAGGTATGGCGAAGATGAGTAGCAGCGGGTAGCATTGGCAAATGGGAATGCCCTATCCAATCAATCCGCATTGAATGGTCGTGCCGTTCAGAGACGGAGTATACAGTCGGTTCTCTGAGCGGCTGGCATGTATCCGGTCTGTGCTTTGTTCGGTTTTTATTGGCTGGCGTGTTCTCCTATCAATGCTGCTTACCTTCGCGACGTGTACCTAAATAAATGTAAAATAATTGGTGTAAATGTGGTGGCACAATTTTTTTCGATTAAAGTGAAAGAAAACTGCAATGCGGACAGAGTGCTGGGAAGTAACTGCCAGCC
>OX375868.1:78198521-78336914 GCA_947359475.1 Heligmosomoides polygyrus bakeri
AAGGCACAGCATCCCAGTTGTATTGCTCATCTCATTAATAACAATGTAAATAGAAATTGAAGCTGCGTAGCAGTGCAGTAGCAGTCCAGGGAGCATTACGTACCGGTGTTTCATTTGTGATTTAGGTCTTCAACGTTCTTTCATTCTTCAGGTGAATTATTTCGCAAAGACTGTGTAGTTCATGTTGGCTGGGACAGACGTGAACTAGCTGACGTAAGGTGAGATCAACTCTGATATGCTTGAGAACGCGACGAAGTCGTCTCCGAGGACACTACAAATTCACACAGGGTTGCCCCACCAACATCAGCTTCACCAGAAATTCGTATTACAAACCCCATATCAACAGTTTTGTAGTGGAATCCCATATCATACCCATTCTCTTAAAGAGTGCTTTGCAGAGAGGGGACTTTCGCATATAAGTTCAGGACCGTCGAATGTGCGGGAGTAGTGGTAGGAGAGTTAGAATGTCAGAAATTCACAGTTTAACTATAAGAAGAGTACTCCTTCATGTGCTGCGTAAAATACATCCCGTTAGCGTGAGCTGGTGAGTTGAGTGGCCACTAACTTGGTCCCTACCAGGGAAGGGCATCAGGCGTATGTCTGACCGGCAAGGTGAATGTCACTAGGAGAACCTCCACCCTTCAAAATAGTAGAAAAGTATCCATTTTGCGAAGTCCTTGAACCTACCCAGTTCCAAGGGGTGATCGTGAATATAAGGTTCGTTTTTGGAATTACGGTGCAACATGGCAGGTTACGGTAGGCACTTCAGCGTCTTGAAATTTGCCCGAACGTTCTCTGAAGTGCCAGCCTATCATTCTTTTTTTCCTAAAATATCAGTTTGTAGAAACATCAGACCGTACCAAATGTTTGAAGCCCAACTTGCGTGGCATGGAATAGATCAGTCCTTACACCTGCCGAGGTGCCATGAGGATAGAACATGTGTACTGTTACCCAAAGCTATCCCGTTGCACCGCAACGGCAAGAAAGGGCCACGTGTTCGTGAACAGCAATTAAGTAATTCCCCCCCCCCCCCCCCCCCCCCCCCCTCCCCCTCCCTCCCCTTCCGCCGGCCCTACCTCTCCATTCCCCTAGGTGAAGTTCGCACAAAATCGTTGATGCTGACCTCGCCATATTGCTGTTCAATATCTACTATCACCTAATGTAATGGTCGAAACTCCAAAAACGGATGTCATTTTCGTGATAGGCTCCCCTAGGTGAGGTTTATGTCAAATTTGCTTTGAACCTCTAGGGCAGCGGAAGTACTATACTGTTGTTTCAGCATGTATAGAGAAGTTATGTGTGTTGGAGCTTCATAAATGACGTCGTTGGGGTTTTCTTTCCTAATTTTGTTGAAGAATCCACACTCCTGTTGCTCATAGAATAAGTGTGATTGTGTCTCCGAGACGAGATGAAAAATCCCTAGGCTCATCTGAATTCTGAGATTAGTTATGTTCGCTTGTAATCCAGTCCATTTACCTTCCATACTTATCTCCTGCTTTTATATATTCCCTGTTCTTACCACCGAATGCCTACTTTGCTATTTGTCGATTTAGTCACGGTATTGAAAGCTTTGCTTAATATGAACGTCTACAGAAGTTGAACTAACCGGTTGTTACTTTACCAACTACGCATATCGCCTTCTCTACTGCACGTTAATAACTAATATGTACTAACGACGACATGCATTATGTGAAGTTACTCCAGTTGTACTGTAGTACGGGTATTTCATGTATGATTGTTTATGTTGATGGATTCGTTTTAATATACAGAAAATAAATGCGCAATAGATTGTTTTCTAATTGAATCGATCCTCTATGCGGAAGAGAACGAGCAATAAAAGAATAGGGGACAGTGGTATTTAGCCCCTTTGGACTGCGCCACGCATTCTGCTTCTGCGGGATGTCATGGAGGCGATTTGAATACGTATTTGACCTATCTTTGATTTGCGGTGGCCAGCCGATGGTGCTTTATCCCAGACGAGTCTGGTATCAGTTCACCGACTACGGAGGGATGGGGGGCTCGCTTGGCCAGGGCGGGTCTGAACCAGCAACCTGGGATTGCGTGCAGTCGGCGTCCCTGCGACTGCGCTATTACGCGCCCAAAGGCCCCCATACACTTCTGCGTCAACGTCGCGGTCCTATGCTTAACCATAGGACACGGACGCAGAGCTCGCCGCTGGAGGCGTTCCTGTCCTATCCTTAACCACAGCGGTGTTGCCGCAGAAGTGTGTGGGACTTTAAAAACGCCCAATAGGTATACAAAGCTAACGGAGAGTACAAGAGCGGGAACCCAACAAACGCAGAGTGGGGAGCGCTGTGGAAATGATCCTTTTGGCCGAAACATAGGAGCGGGATTCGTCAACAGAATAATTAATCAAATAAAAGTGCAGGAAAGGAAGTGATACGACCGGTGCCACATTTTTTATATCAAGACTAGACAGAACAGGCATCTTGTCGACCCATATCGGTGCGACATTGTAGCAAGTTTGTCACCTTTTCTCACCGTCATCGAAGACGTACTGGCAGCCACCCCTTCTGCGAAACCGCCGAAGTCCAAAGCAGGACTGCTTCGTTTAGGAAGATCGCCGTCCTGTCTAAGAATAATTACAAACAGCTAACACGTTGCCTTCTTTACTGGTGCTTTAGTTCCTGGTAGTTGGGAAGTTAAAGGACAAAGGATGAAGGACGGCGTCAGTCTATCCCTTTTGCTATGCGCCACGCATTCTACTTCTACGGGATGTCGTGAAGGCAGATTGAATGCGTATTTGGTACAGTGACATGCGGTGGCCAAAGGATGAACAAGTCAGCGCTTTATCCTTCCCAGATAAGCCCGCTTCCAATTCAGCGACCCCGGTGGGATGGAAGGCTTGGTTAGCCTGGGCGGGAAACCCTTACGAAAAAGTTAGAATCGGATGTACGCGATAGTCGATACCTCCTCCGATTGCGCTACACGTGCCCAGTTGTTAAGTTGGACATCATAATCAAATTCAGACATTTCTCTTCATTGGTCAAATAAAATTAAGTCGAAATCCAGATATCTTCATTGACCAACTGCTGAACCAGAGACTGCACTATCATGGGACGCGATTTTATCATTCGCATGGAACACATCAAACTCTGAACCTGTGGTGGGATTCAGCTTGCTGGGCTTTTCGCCCTGTGCGTTGTACTCAATTCGCTTACAATATTCATTTTAGCCGGAGCATATTTGATATACCATTTGAGTCAGAGCATTGGCTCTGTTCCCTATCATTCGCCACCCTGCTATTTATGCTGAGCGAATGATATGAAAGCCAGTATCAATCGCTAGTCTTCCCGTGCTGCATGGTGAATGATAGTGGAATATGCTTTCTAACTCTATCAACAACAACAAACAGAGGTCACGCGGAGCGAGCATATTCCATCTCGGTTCTATCGTCGGCGACGATGATGCCTCTATCAGCAGAGGCTCCAGCCGTCCACTGTACATGGGCGGAACAGGTCACCATGGCCAGAAGATAGCGGTGTACGCAAGAAATCTCCTATGCGGTTATGACGAATAGTCCTGTCTCCCTTCCCTGCTCATTATACATAAATTTTCAGTTCATTATATGTACATGAATGATTAATCACTGAACCATCCTGAAATTTGTACAGAAGTAGAGACGCGTTACTCTAACACTTCGCTATGTATCTCTACCGCTCTCGCTATCCGTACAACGGGTATATTTTGGTGCATTGGCCTAATAAGCCATATTGTAAGTCTCCGCGAACATCGCCTGAGCAACGAGTCGATCTATTGCAGTTCGCATTCTCTAAAATAAAGAGAACCGAAAGTCTCTCGTATTCATTACTTGTGCCGCAAGTCGATCTATTGCAGTTCACATTCTCTAGAATAGAGAGAATCGTAAGCATCATCGTCTGCAATGATCCTCAAGCTCTGGCGGGTCAGGAGGACCCTGCCATACAGCGAACGCATGCCAGTTCTCTGTCCATCTGTACATAGACCAGTTGGTCTTTCAGTTGGTCTAAGCTATTGCTTCATCTCTTACACTCGCTCTAACATCCACTGAACCACCGCATTATTAGGGTGTATACGTCCTACGTCGTGTTATGGGCGCTTGAGGCGTGAGGATTGCTTCTTCCTCTTTCACCGTTATGGGTGGTTCAGTGGGTTGCGGAAATATACAAGGATAACAGAAGAATGGATGAATAGGCTTTATTTGAGGAACGTCGCTCCTCTAAGCGTACAGGTGAACGTCTCATAAAAGAGGACACGTAGGTCCAAGGCGAGTGGTATCAGCACATAGGCAACACTGGTGACTCTCGCATACAAGCGGGTACGGTGCCAGTTGCCCCGCCTTCTCGACCTCCCGATGGATCTGAGGATCACCGCAGACGGTGATACTCCCGGCGAGGGCAAGCGGAAGCTATATATTTCAACAGAATAAAATCTACTGTCGCTGACGATAGCGAGCGACCGCCCTTCCGAGGATCACCATAGACGGTGATACTCCCGGCGACGGCAAGGCAAGTACTACATCTTTCTATAGAATAATATATCTGTAGAATAAAATCTACTGTCGTTGGCGATGACGACCGAGTAGGGCGGCAGCTTTAATGAGAAGACTGCTCGTTGTTCGTGGATTGGATGGAGTGAAGTAGATGCTGCTTGTTGAAACTGAAGACTGCATGGACGTGAAGAAGGGCTGCTCGTTGAAATATGTAGACTGCTTGGCGTTGAAGGTGTAGAGTGAAGATGGCTGGACGGCTTTGTGGAATTAAGTCTAACGACTAGGCTACGACGAGTGCTAGACCTGCACCGTATACGACGTGGTAACCGCATCATTAAATAGCTGCATAATTGGGATCCAGGTTTCCACGTTTTGCTGTGATCCTTCATTTCATGAAATTCGTAGCTGAAACGTATGAATGCCTGATGCTTTCCTTTATTTTGGGAAAATTTTTCAAACCTAGATGAACAAATTTTTGTAAATTTGCATCCATCTCTGAAGGCCCTTTGGCAGATTCCCCGGCCTGCATTCCCTTTACAGGTCATGGACCCGTGACTGCTCTTCCAGCAAAAATGGCAAACGCTGCCAGACCTCCACCTTTGATTGAGATTGCGGTGAGACGCATGGGTGCTACATGTCTGCTGGCGGCCATGTATATTGTCGCCGCAGCTGTTGTCCGCAGCCCCTATTTTAGGGTGGGCCAATAGATCTTCTGCAGTCTGTCTGTCTTGCGACTTGCCTGCTAACTGCAAAGGTTTTACGACCCCTCGTAGGAGTCCACATGATGTTGTCTCTTCACGCATAAGGTGGCGAGTATGACATACGTTGTGTTCCGAGCCGATTGTCTGGTTACGGAGTCTACGATTTGAATGCGAAACTGGGATACAACTGCTAAAAGATGTTCTAACCGGTCTTCTTTTAGAGAGATTTTTGGCGACTACTTGCAATGCACCCATGGTATTGCAGTTCGTGCTTTTTAGACGTTTAGCTATGCACGTATGGTATGGTGGTAATATTCTACCATTTTCTTTGGCAGCTTTTGTCCTATTTCTGAGGCTTTTTCTAGGTGGAGTGGCTCTTCTGATGGGACCAAGATCATCAGGTTGGTGAATAAGATGCTCAGACTCTGATCGGTTTTTGACAACTTCATTTATTTTGTGCACGCCGGATAGAGAAGCCTGAGGATGCTTTTTAGACTGACGAGTCCCTTGAAGTGCTTGATTTCGTTCAAAGCTTCCTAGTCCTAGTATACAGTTAACAGTGTTGTGGTCAGAAGTGCAATGTTTGACCTGAAATTTCTGTTCTATTTTTGTGGTAGCACTACTTGCAGCAGATTTGTATGCAATATAGCCAAGCTTAAGACCAATCATCTCGTTGGCGCACCTGTATTCAGCTGCTTTTGTCATTAGCTTCAAAATGAGGTTATTGCCGTCATTAATATTCTTTTCCAGTTGAGACTCTTCTTCAATCTGGTCAATTTCAACCATCAAGTCCTTTTTCTCCGACTTGGTTTTGCAACTTCTATACTCTTCGTACATGTCTTCGTATGACTTTAAGAGAAATGTTCTTTTCTCTCGTAGCTGCTTTATAGCACATTCTAGAAGCATTATACTAGCTCGCGATTTTCTGCAGTTCTCTTCATCCGCAGTAGTGTAGTCTATGCCGAACGTGTATTCTTGGAAGCGTATGACTAAATTTTTTAGGGCAATGGATCCACCCAGTATCCCTTTTTTCTGAAAATAAAGTGCCATTCTTTATATTTGGCTACTTCACTTTTTTCACCAATTTGTGAAAGATGGTTCCTTTTCAATGGAAACCTTTTTTCTGACTAGCAGAAAGTTTGCTCCAAGTACTTTTGACGAATGGGAGACTTCGTTTCTGACTCGCAGAAAATTTGCTCCAGGTACAGAGTACGGGAGACTTTGTTATCTGACTCGCAGAAGGTTGCTCCAGGTACAGAGTACGGGAGACTTTGTTATCTGACTCGCAGAAGATTTGCTCCAGGTACAGAGTACGGGAGACTTTGTTATCTGACTCGCAGAAGGTTGCTCCAGGTACAGAGTACGGGAGACTTTGTTATCTGACTCGCAGAAGATTTGCTCCAGGTACAGAGTACGGGAGACTTGCCCAATTAAGGGATTTGCGGTCTTGAATTCGACCGACTTTAAGCTCAGATAGAGCTTTGTCTCTTCTCCAGGGATCAAAGATGTCACTCTTTGACGCGGGAGTAGGTTGGCTATTAGGCCGATGCACCAAAATGTTATGGGCGCTTGAGACGTGAGGATTGCTTCTTCCTCTTTCACCGTTATGGGTGGTTCAGTGGGTTGCGGAAATATACAAGGATAACAGAAGAATGGATGAATAGGCTTTAATTGAGGAACGTCGCTCCTCTAAGCGTACAGGTGAACGTCTCATAAAAGAGGACACGTAGGTCCAAGGCGAGTGGTATCAGCACATAGGCAACACTGGTGACTCTCGCATACAAGCGGGTACGGTGCCAGTTGCCCCGCCTTCTCGACCTCCCGATGGATCTGAGGATCACCGCAGACGGTGATACGTCGTATTGTCCTTGATATTTTAGTGCATCGGCCTATCAAGCCTAAGTCTCCCTTGTCAAAGGGTAACGGCTTTGGGACCTGAAGCATAAAGTCCGTCGAATATAAGATCGCATTCTCTGTATCCAAGAGAATAGGTCCCCGTTAAATACCTGGAGCACAAAGTCGAGTCTATTCGCGATCGCAGCTTCTAAATAAGAAAGTTAAGTCTCCCGTATGCTAAAAGTACCTGGAACAGCCTTTCCTGTTCGTCAGTAACAAATTTGCAGTAGAATTTGAGTCAAGAAAATGGCAGTCCTCGCTAGGAAGTTACCGATCATATTGAGCTCGGCCGCGCTTCATGATTTAGTGACTCGCTACAGAGAGTTAGCCTAAACTGGGCAATTCAAAGTGACTTTAACTATGAGAAATGGAAGTCTACCATAGTTCGCTTAGAAGAGTGCATAAGTGAATTAAGATGGTGAACAAAGCCTTCAAAAACTTTTTATCAAGTCAAGGAATGAGTACATAAACTTCACTCACAAAGCGGAGCAAAAAGAGTTCATGGTTGGATTAGAGGAAATTGAGCGAGAATCTCAACTGCAGAAAGGTATTATCGTCCTTATGTTTACGCTAAGAGCGCGTCTTGACCAACTAAGGTGTAAAGAAGAAAGGAAAGGAGTCCAGCATGGGTACTGCTCTCAGAATAACCCTAGAGTCTGTACCGCAGAGCTTCCAGGTAGCCATTCGAATTACGATCAGCATGAATCCAACGTCAATCCTGTAGCGGGGGATCTAGCACAAAATAATCAGATCAAAGAGTAGTACATCGCTCCATAAATACTCCGGAAGTAATTGTCTAATAGTTTCCATGTTCTCTCATCTTGAAACCTCAGCATCGTTATCAGCTGTGATGTTTCTGCTTCTGTGCCAGCGAGGTTGGTGGGTGGAAAAGTTTATTCTAGGCCTGACGTTTCGACCGTTTCGTCGTCTTCAGAGACACGACTTTCCACCACTGAGTGTAGCAGTCGCTACAACTCTTTGTCAAACAACGTACCGCCGAATCTGTTCTCTCTTGTTCGCGAAGCGCTGTCGCTTCATCAAAAGTGGCGGCCTGCCGTCACTCCGGAAGTGTCCCTCCCAAAATATTTTGTAAATCCAGAAGAGTTCTCGGAGTATTGGGCAATTTTTGAGACGCTGGTTCATAAAAATATTGAACTTCACGTCATCGAAAAGATCATTCTTTCAAAGCAAAGCTTAAAGGGTATGGCAAGATCAGCCATACAAGGCATCCAGTCATTGCCGCATAACTATGAATAGATGGTGGAAACATTGAAGGACTACAGGGTGCGTAAAAAGTATTGACGCACTAAAAGTAAACGTTAGAAATAACAGCACATTATAAAATGTAACAAGTTCACATGCAAAATTTCAACAATGATCTAGCGAACAGAACAGCATCACTAGTATTTTATATGGGTTTCTTTGCCGCGAATGCAGGGGCGAAGACGCCGGGGAAAGGCATCAACGGTGCGCCGCAAGTAGTTCACGTCGACCTCGTTCTATGCTTTGACCTCCAGTGATTTAATACTTTTGTGCACTCAACCTGTGAAAGTGTTACATACTCTTCAAGGACCTCCAAAGTGCTAAGCTTGGCGGAAGACTCGCTGCAAGGGACGCACATCCGGTCAGTATCATGGTTTGGGCATTCATCACAAGCGTCTCTCGTTTTCGTGGATACAGGAGTGAAGATAAATCACTAGAACTATCTGTATTGATGTCCTAAAGAAGTTCCTTGGCTTGAATCTCACCTTGACAGCAAGCCGTATGTCTTCCAGCAGGGCTAGACTCCTGCGCAGAGTCGAGGATTGTTTAGGACTGGTGCCGCGCCAACTTGGAGGACTTCATTTCGGCAGAGGAATGACCTCTGTATAGACCGAATTTGGATCCGCTGAATTACACTGTGTGGGAAGCTTTGGAGAACAAGGCTTGCGCTACTCCCCACAAAAGTATGGAATCAGTGAAGGATGATCTGGTCAAAGCATGGAACGAAATCGACGCGGACTGCTTGCGGCGCACCGTCGATGCCTTTCCTCGGCGTCTTCGCCCCTGCATTCGCAGCAAAGAAGCCCATATAAAATACAAGTAATGCTATTCTGTTCGCTAGATCACTGTCGACATTTTGTATATAAACTTGTTAAATTTTATAATGTGTTGTTTATTCTAACGTTTACATTTAGTGCGTCAATACTTTTTACGCACTCTGTAATACTGCGACTATTCAATAAATAGATCACATATCGCCCGAAAGCTACTAAATGTAATGCCAGCTAGAAATTTTACCAACAGCTGTTCCTTAGTCCTCGGAAAAAAATATTCCAGGACACCTTGGGGAGATGGTATACAATTTGTTGAAGATGTTAGGGGCATTCTGGTCGCGCAACTTTGTTCTGACGGAGACTGAATTGGGCATTTTCACAGTGCTTATTCCGGCATGTCACCAGAACGGCTTTTTCTCTTGATCCCTTTCTGAGAGCTCCAATCTATTCCCCTACGATGTCCTAGGATCGTAGCACTCCTCCGAGTATGTATGTGTAGTGGCGTCGCCCGATAGGGATGGCTCGTCTGTCTACCTAGGCACCCACACTGCCAGGAGATGCAACGCATATACGCGTTTGCAATAAGTTTCTTTGCAGGGCATAATATCCGCAGAAGTGAGCACGAAGGAAGGAGTCAAAATACTGCTTATGAAAGCGCCGCCAAGCACTCATAAATCTGGACGGTGCTAGTCGTTAATATGGCCCGCAGGGGGACGGGAACGCGGCAGACCAGCGAAGCCGCAAACAGTGAGCGGGGAGTGGATGGTCGGCGCTGTGATTGGCTGGAGCCTGTTTTGTCGGTGCTGTGATTGGTGGTGCTTGGCTGGCGCGTCCCGCCTCCTCGCGTTTTTCACATTTTCAAATTATAGGTAGGTACGTGTACGTGTCTAGGTTTTCATTCACATTAACGACTATCACCCGTATGGACCACTTCTATTATTAGTCCTTCAAAAGAACGTTCAGGAATCATCGCTAGTGCGAAGAAATAGACATTTGGGGCACTATTGTGCTTTCACGAATCCAGCGGTTGAGTAGTGGTCGAAATTTTTTCGGCCCAAACATCACCCAGGGGGTAATTTGGGGCGCTGATCAAGAATCCGACATCCGTTTTCTTTGATCTTTGAAATTTCGGTCGATGACGGTAGGTTACGGTAGGTACAGGGACTATGGCTGTATAGGTCACCATGGCTTTAGTAACCCACCCCTATCGTAAACTGCCATAAGTCAGTGTAATACGCAAAACGGATGTCAGATTCGTGATCAGCACTCCAGATAAACCCTAATGTCGAAATTTGGGCGAAATCGAAGATTGTGAACTAGACCCCCTCTTAAGGTCTTATCGTTAGTCACCCGTACCTACCACAACCTACCGTAATCCGCCGAGATTTCAAAAACGTATGTCAGATTCGTGATCAGCACCCCAACTAACCTCCTGAACGAAGTTTGGGTGAATCCCTTTCGATCTCTCCTTGCCCTCTGCTGTCGTGAAAGTACAATTGAGCCACATCTGGTGCTTTTTCTTTCACAGCGGCGACTAACAGACAGATCTCAACTCAGACAAACGAGCACTAGGACCCGCACAACCAGTTGCTATTGTGGGGAGAACCTGTTGCAGTGGATGTGGCTGGCTGCGCCAATTGGCCAGGTGAGAGAGCCCGCCGCGATTACCTGCACCCCGTTGACGCTCCTATGGAAGTATGCCATTAGGCTTAAGGGTCGACTGCTGTTGCCTGAGTGTTGCAGGATCCTTGTGCAGCCGTATATCTACATATATCCAGCTCGTACCTGCTCGTATATGTGCATACGCATATAGGTAGGTATATACTATGTACACACATGTATACATAGTATATACCTACTTACCTGTATCTATGTATATACCTACAGGACAGGTTGTCACCACAATAGCAACAGGTTGTACGGGTTCTAGATAACGAATGTCAGAGATGAAATTCGTCTGAATTGCAGCGCAACAATGTCGCCGAGCTTCGTTATCCGTTTGCTTAAGCGTTTCAATTTTCCTTTCGGTCTTTATTAAAGCCAGGGAGATAAATTCTCATCGTAAGGAAGCGTATGGTGCTTCAGGTTATCATTTCTTCCTCCAAATCTTTCTGCGAGTTGACCAAATATACAACAGCAATTCACCGCTTGAGGTGTAAGGCTCCAATGAAGTGTAGAAATTGAGGGCAATTCACCGTTATGCGTATGCGCAAATACGTAGTCGCCGAGGGATTACTATAGGTGGCTGCGCGCGCTTCGTACGTAGTCGCAGAACTGAGTCAGCGCAGCCGGGTGGCGGGCGCTATTGCGAAATCGTCTCCTTCGCGGAGTGGTCGCCCGGGTGAGTGCTTCTGGATCCTTCGGATGGGCACTATTCGATATCACCGGCTGCCGCGCTGCGACGCCGCGCGCGACGTCGGAGACGCCGCGCACGCCGCGGCGCGAAGCCAAGCTTTGGAGCGCGAAATCCTTCTGAATAGGGATTTCGCCTTCGCCTTCGACTATCCTCTACTATTCTAAACGTCTATTTCCGCCAACAGCGTAATTATCGACTACTCGTTCTCCTGCTATTCCTGCGCCATTATTTACGCTGATTCCTATTTCTACCACCTGCTGTCCTAGCATAAAAACAGGTAGGTTCTCTAAGCATCAATCGCTTCCCCTTTTCCTGACACCTTTTTAGCTCTTTCACGGTTGTCATGCTTGTAATGGCGCATGAACCCAGTGAAGGTTTTCCGAAAAGGTGAAAAGGTGACTTTTGGACCCGATGTCTTCTATTACTATACTATATGAATATACTCTTTTAATAGGTCTAAGCTACAGTTAAGGTTTACTTCTCTGCCACTTCTTTAACTGCGAAGTGGGCTTGCTGAGATCTCCCAGTCAGCTAGTCTTTGACAGAGGACTGATTCTATTTCGACACACACAGTGGAAAATGCGCAATACTCTTTCGCAACCACATGATGGTAAACACCCTTCGTCAATCCTACTGCTCATTCGACTGCGATGCCGTCTCCACAGTGGGCTTGCCCTGAATGTGGTAAAGTTCTTCTTAAGAAAAACCTGTATACTCATCTAGCGTCAATTCATCTGCTGACTCCTGCTGAAGTTGCACGAGTAAAGGAAGAGATCAGCCGAAAAGCTGGTGTTGCTGCAGTTGTCTGTCCATTGTGCTGTCTTAACTTCGTCTCCTACGAGAGTTTGGCCAGTCACTGTCAGAAGGAACATGCTGATGATGGTGCGGACGGCCGACCCCAGGACTACTCATTACTTGACCTGAATTTCGACAGCGTGCAGGAGTATGAGGTCAGTTTCGTTCATGAATATCCATCTTTAAAATTTAAAAAAGCGTTTCCTTCAGTGTTGGTTCCAACGACAATGCAGTAGAACCTGCAGCTCTTTTCACACGACAAGGAGTGTCTCTCATGAGTCGTGTAAGAGAGTAAGGTTGCTGTAAGTCACAAAACTTCGCTCGTCATGGCATGTCGCTAAATCCAAACCCAGCTATTTAGATGTAACCGTGCTGGTGTTTACACAAATACCTCTACAAAAAGAATGTCCACCACCAAACGAGATGTTCGCCATTGCTCGTGTCACCTGCTTGTAGACTATCACGCTGACGGAACCGTGACTCTCAAGGGTTGTCTCGGACATGTAGGTCACGACATAGATCCAGCACTACTGCGGTACACACGAGAAGAAACCGACTATATGAGGCGCTTGCTGGAAGGTACTCAGATAATTCGGAATTCTGTAAATTCTTGAAGTTCATGCGTGTTTAGAGCACTCCTTCGACTATATAATTAATCGTCTGAGGAAGGAAGATCCGACGCGTTCATCAAAGCTGTCCTTTGTGATAAAATCAGATCTTCGGAACATTGTGGCGAGGTTCAAAATGAGCCCAGGTTGGCGTCACGATGATGACGTTACTTCCTTGAAACTCCGACATGATGAGGGAAACGTCAACGATGGAATACGATTTTTTGAGGCTCCCAAAAGCTCAGCTGGACCTTCGATGGGCGAGTGTTTTAATTTCACTATGATAGGGAGTTGTCAGATACTATTTTAGACGAATTTTAAGGGAACTCGTGAAGATTTTTTGAGGCTCGAGGTCACTGACATTGCAAGATGTTAGAACTTCATGATAAGAACATTTATCAACATCCTCATTCAGTCGTCATCACTCCCACCATGGTAGAGTGGCTCAAGAAGTATTCGTCAAAGGGAGTAAGTCTTGACGACACCTTCCACACCACTAGGTACAACATGAAATTGGCAACTTTAATGGTGACCGATGAGCGCGACCGTGGTCTGCCGGCAGGTAAAATTCTATAGCCTTGGACGTATAATACGAAGACAATCCAAATTCATGTTTCAGCGTTCCTTCTCAGTGGAACGATGACTTCTGCTGATGTTGAGAAACTATTCATAGAGGTGCGCAAACTAATGCCGGAATTTTCACCAAAGACACTTGTCACGGATGAAGCACCATGCTTCTACAACGGCTTCCGCGCCGTTTTTCCTGAGGCCCCCACCAGGCTTCACTTCTGTCGCTTTCATATATGGCAGACATGGGAGCGCAAGACAAAAGAGCTTGTTGATGTAATACCTATTGCTCTCGTTCCTTTGTGAATTGACCTCAACCTTAACAATACAAGAGACTTTAGGCATCCTGTCGTTCAAGCGTCAGCCGTGCTCTAGAGCTCTTGCTGAGAGAAGCACAACTAAATGTATTTGAAAGGAAGTTTGCTGAAATACTTGTTTTTCTTAAAGAAAAGGGTCAAACGGCGATGAGTGATTACTTGGAAAAGAATTATCTCGGTTGGTCCCCTTACATTTGCTCCGTTCTATTGCAACAAACGCTTTTGCATTCCTATAGGACGTACCACTACATGGGCGTCATTCTCAAATCGAGATGCCGTCCTTGACACAACGATGATAAGCGAACGCTTTCATCTGCGCATCAAAGACGAGTTCCTGCACCGCAACGGCAACTCACGCTTGGATGCTCTTGTCGATTTGCTGATAAAATGTGTGGAGGATCTATCCGGTTCCATCGAAGTTAAAGTAATTTCATTTCATTTTCATTTTCTTGTTCAGAGTGAAACAGTTTTTCCTCCAAGAGCATTAAAGCATGGTTTAACAATTCCAGGAACGCCGCCGCTTGGTTACCTGCTCCTTCCGACTAGAAGAAACACACAAGTGTCATCGGTTAGCCAGGGATATTTATAAAGGGAAGGAGGAGATGATTACCGAAGCTGGTGAAAATCATTGGCATATCCTCAACAGGGACCGCACGAAGACCTATGAGGTGTTTTTGGATGGCCAGTGTTTTTGCCACCATACAGTAAGTTTTACGATTTTTCAGCAGCTGTAGAAGTTGAAGGAAATTACTTACGAATTTAGAAAAATACTCACTGCGTCAGTTGCGGGGTTTGCGCGTATACGTGGAGGTGTACGTGCTTGGATAATCGCAGCGGAATTAGCTGCCACCATAGGCATGCAGTCAAAATGTTCGCCCACAAGGAAGGAAACTCAGGA
Source organism: Heligmosomoides polygyrus bakeri (assembly GCA_947359475.1). Lineage (NCBI taxonomy): Eukaryota > Metazoa > Nematoda > Chromadorea > Rhabditida > Heligmosomidae > Heligmosomoides > Heligmosomoides polygyrus. Next base: position 78,213,188 of record OX375868.1, read on the forward strand.
TTACCTGAAGCCTCTGTTTCTGACGCTATAGGAGAAACCAGCACTGCACAGGAGGATGGATCCTGCGCCTACAGCAGCGAAGTGCAAAGCACAGCGATCAGTGGTGAGGAAGAACACCGCCAAGCTCGCTACCAAACGCTGAACGCCATTAGAGACGTGAGGACTTAGGGAAGTACTTAATATTTTAGAGCAACCACAAATTTACACGGGTATTTCCAGACCTATGCTGTTGTGGAAGCCGCAGCAAAATCCTTGGCCAGAATGAACACAGATGAGGCCAAAATGAAGCTAGACGAAATTCTAGCCCATTTGCAACTTGCTGCCGACGTTGCTCAGCCATATACCTCTACTTCTTACGCTCCTCGACCGGAGATGACACAAATTGGAGGGAAACCAAAAATTGCCAAAATCCCATTGCGACAGGTACTTTTCATCAGAGGGAATGACCTATTCTAAAAGTATACCATGCAACAAACTTTTCAGCGAAAGAAGAAGACGCAACAGAAGAAACCTGCACTAGATCTTCACAAGGAAGTACAAGAGATGGCAGGTCGCGATACCAGCGCCAAGAAAGGGACTCACACCTCTAGTTAATCTAGTTAATAATGTTGCATTAATTTTGTATAGCACTGAAAATCCTGCAATCTATTATGCCTTAATAATCAAGCAACTGCACATAATCAAGGCCCATAATACCTCGTTTATTAATACCTTGTTGAATCTTGTTAGAAATAAACATTTCGACATGAAAGAGTAAAACATGAACAGATCCGTTAATGGTGTTGCAACAACTGATGCGACTCCAAGCAAAGCCACTACTTTGACGGACGTTTTGGTGCCATTAGTAGTTAGTAAAACGAATCGGCAATTCCTTATGACTCTTCCGAAAACTTCCAATGGGTACACGTCAAACATTCACACGTGGCAACCACAGAAGAATCGAAAGAGTCATGGAAGAATACGGCGAAATCATGGAAGAATATGGCACAACAAGGTGTGCGGAAGATGAGGCTCGCAGTGAATGAGCCAGCTCAGAGCAGGAATAGCAGATTAGGCGGGACATCGGGTTGCTAGAGGTCAGGAGATTAGGCGGGATATCGTGTAGACGGGGTCATGAGACAGGTCAGGCGGCATGGATGGACAGGTCAGGGCACACAACGTGTGCACGAGGCAGCGGCGGCGAGCCCTGACGCGCCGCGACCGCGCCGCAGCCGGTGATACCGAATAGTGCCCATCCCGCGCGGCAGCACGGTCGGCAGTTTAAAGGACGGGGCGCGCACGAATCGCGCGCCGGATTACGGTGGCAGGAAATTCCGGTTGAGTTCTATAATTCAGTGCATGTAGCTAAGTGGAGGGTGGCGGCGACTATCGCTATGTATTATATCCCAGTTTGATTCAAAATGCGGGACCTAGCCAGGTAAGTCTGGTCCTCCTTCGCTCCGGGAATGGCTTGGTACCGAACTGATCGTAGAAGAATACCTGCAAGTGTGGGCTGAAGACCCATCAGAAGTAGCTTCACAGTAGCCGCCCGAAATATAATGCGCGACCACTTCGGCCAATCTTCGTTGCAGATACGGAATATACACCTACGCCCTTAGCTGCATCCGCTGATACGTATTTCTCAAAGTTCCTTGACGACTTGTTATCCTTTCCTTCTAAGACCGTTACTTTGTAACTGAAATCAACTGTTGGTGTTGAGTCGAGTTATTGCCAGTGTGGCAGATTGTAGGCTCTAGAGCGTCGGTCTCTTCCCAGGGAATTTGCAATGCAGCAAACTCGACGCGCAATGCGACGCAGGCAACGTCAGCGTTTAGCGTAGCAGCCGCCGCCGGGTAATGGCGATCACAAACGGATTCCCGCAAGCAAGTTGCATTGCAACTCAAACGCCTCTAAGCCTTCACTCTCGACATCTTTCGTCATGGATGGAGTTCTGGGGCCGGATTCATCAAGGACTTCAATTTAGCAATATACCAGAGAGCACAGCAATTTAACAGAGAATTCACAGCGGAAAACTCAGGTAACGTGGCTTATCGCTCACCATATCGCTTGATAAGTCGCGCTATAAGGGATTTCGGCTGTAGTTTTCCCTGTTAAATTGCTGTAAGTCGTTGATGAATCCGACCCTTGGTTTCGCAGTTGGTTAGATAGCCTTCGATCAGACGGCATCGATGGTGTAATGACGGAAAGCATTCCCGCCGGGTTAGAGGGAGGTGCAGGTTCAGTCCCACCTGGCGCTAGAAGTTTTGATCGCAACAAAACATCGTTATGACAGGTTAGGTAGCCGTTGAAACGTATACGGGTAGATGGACGATCGCGTGGTCTCGCAACGACTGCTGAAATCTAGCGCGGAAATCTTGTTCATAAGTGCGCCTTACGTTTAACAACGAGAGGAAAGCTGTTTTCTGTGTTTGCAAAAATCTAATTTGCGGAAAAATAGTGCCGACTTAGAGTATTCCAAATTTAGGACGATGTTGTGCATTCACGACACACCGGATTTCATGGTAAATGCTGCAGAATGCACTGGCAGTTGTTGTTAGGAAATCTGGGTTGCGAAATTCAGTGCCTCTGGGGACGAAATATTCGTAGGAAACGGCTTCACCGTTGGTTCAAGATCCAATAATTGGCCTATATCTTTACTGAGAAATTTAGGAATAGTTGGTGAAAAGTTATTCAGTTGTAGTTTCCGAGAGTACAGCCTAGTCAATAGGGTCGCAACATTGCCTTCGCATGATTCCGCTATCCGTTAGGGCCCGTTTATACTTCGACGCCGAGCGACGTGACGCCACGCATTGTGGTCACATTGATCGCCCAACGCGATCGATCAATTTGGCCACTATGTATGCCATCGCGTCGCTTGGCGGCGGAAGTATAAACGGGGCCTTAGGGAGCGCATTTTCGAACGTGCGTTGGGGAAGGGTACACGTCTTTGTTTTGCACGTTGCAGACTCTACGTCTTTGTTTCTTCATTTCATGGCATTCTAGGAGGGTCCAATGTATCATAGAATTCGAAGAATTGCTGTAACCATTTTCAAGTGTAAATTCGCCTGCTAGGTCAGCTTCTACTTTGATGTAAATGTGCACTAAATTCACCATTATTTAATCACATCGGTGTGGCCCACCCATTGCGCCAGGCTAGTGGTAGCAGTGACCTACTTCAGTGTTAGTACATCGAACTGGAAATATCCCTATGAACGAGTAATGTCAAGATTCCCGGTTTAAAAGCTCTAGTAGAGTTATTCAGGCTGGCAAACATCTCCTCGTTCACATTTCGCTGTTAGGTGGCGTTATTATCATGTTTTCTTTCTTCTAGCGCTGTAACACGATTGCGCTTCTTTCACGACATCTCCGTAGCAGAATATAAAAGCTTTGAGTAGAAGTCATAGGTGCAAAAAGAATATTGATTTACATTCCAGTAACTAGTCTTCCTCCATTTATTTAATTGGCTTCGTAACCTTTTTAGCTCTGCGAGCAGGTCGTGATAGTAAGTTTAGCTGTGATACAATGAAGAATGGGAATGTACAGTGACAGCTGCGTGCTCCAAGAATGAGAAAGTGCATCAAAAGAAGACCTGGGAAAATGTTTGCCCAATTTTACTCTGTAGTTCTGAAATTCTGTAGTTTGTCGTCGAAAACCTGAAACCACCAACAGTTGTCTTTTTTCAAAGAAAACTGGTTTTATATTAAAATTTGGGCAATTTCGCGTGAGAATTATGTAAGTCTAGAACATGCCCCACATATATTGCGTGAGCCGTGAAAGTGGCTTGTCGTAAATGCACAACATCGCACGCCCAGTTTTGGGTTACGATACGTCGGGACTGTTTACGTAGTCTAGATTCTTGTCTGTGTTGATGGCCGTTGTTCCTTGACGGTTGGCTGGCGTTTGAATCGGCCATTGGCGCGAAAATTTCGCGTTGTCGCTGGAGCACGGAAACCGATGCTCTTGTCAGTGCGATCTGATTTTTCGACGGTTATAGGGTAAGCGACAACATGACTCAGTTTTTGTCTATTCGTCGATCCATCAGGCCTTCCTGACCATGGATTCCCTTTGCATTGCTCCCTACTTCTCGCCCGTCCTAGAGTCCGGACAGCGGAATAGTCGACACCTCTACTGCGACTGCTGGGTTGGTTGACGAATGCGTTTCATTAGCACATTTTTCAAAGGGGGAAGGAATCACTTACAACCATTTTTTATTTCGCAAAGCGCGTATAGAAGGCATGTGCTAGTTCCAGATAAAGAGAGCTGTGGAAGGCGATTTTTGATGAGATAAAAGGGCGATGATTTGAAAAATCTCGTCTAGTAATGGTATGATGTGTAACTGGACAGCGAAATAATCAAGGGAACTTAAAAGGAGGAATGTCTATTGGAGAAGCTGGTTTGTCAACAACATCGAATAAATGGAATTTCAACATCTTCCTGACTCGTGTGGGAAATATCGCTTAGAGGCAATGCACATGATAGTAATAGGAGTTGCCTTTAAAAGATGGGACCGATGTTCCCTTGCTGCGTTAGGCTGGGTCCACGGCAGGGCTCTGCTCTTCGAGCGCAGAATCAGGCTAGAAAAGGGACCAAGGTGTGTGCCATCCAAGCTGCTGGTGTGGAAGTTCTCTTCGTCGCTCAGGGGGAGTCCGCGGAAGGTTTCTGCTCGAAGAGCGGCGAAGCACCTACGGCTGGAAAAATGCGCAAAAAATACCCCGAAATTGCGTGGCGTCGAAGCTCTCGAACTCCAAGTGGTAAGAAAAAAATGCAATTATGCCACAACGCAGTAGAACCGAACCCCCGATCTCCCTCGCATGAATCGACGCCACTTCTCCCACTGCACCACGGACCGCTTGCCCGTTATGCCATCGCGGGCGCACAAGACATTGATCGAATGTCAACGTTCTATCAATGTCAACCGACGCGCGATCTTTAAGCTAGGAGGGGACAGACAGCAAGAGATTACGTGCTCCAGCGCCAACGCGCGCTTGATTTTCGCGCCAATGACCGATTCAAACGCCAGCCAACCGTCAAGGTTCAACTTCCACCGTCTGTGTTTCCACTCTGAATAAATCGAACAATACTAACATCTGTCCCTGTCGAGCCTTTAACTTCAAAGGCAAACTGTCATTGCAGAGATAATGCCTCCATAACGGGATTGGCGTCAGCACTCAGCTTTGACGTCTGATATCGCTGACATCTGCACGTTTGGTTGCTTGTTAGGCAGCGCAGTTGCAGCCGGTAGAAGGCTATCTTCTTCTTCATCTGTTGGATATCGGTGACAAGCATAGCTGTGGTGCAGTCGGAGAGGATGCCGGCTGTCGCGTATATTCGACCAGCGTTCGTCGCCGGCTTCGCCGGCGCCGTACGCTGGACATGCGGGCCACGCTAGGAACGTAGCCCAAACATAGTTTGGGATGCTTGCTCAGCCAGCGTCCCTCGCCGGCTTCGCCGGCGCCTTACGCTGGACGTGCGGACCACGCCAGGCTTGCCGGCGTCGCGGGTTACTATCTTTCTTTCTTATCAATTTGACGTCGCGGGTTACTATCTTTCCTTAGGTTATACCGAAGCTTCCACATGATAAAAGAAAGGCTAGCATTGGCGGAGAATTAACACAAAGGCGATCTGGTGCAGAAGAGGCACGTTGGAGTCTCATGAATGGCATTGTCTGTATTCTAGATCCATTGAAGAGCTTCGCTTCACTTATAAGCAAGCTGACCCGAAGTCTATGATTGAAATCTAGTCTGATAAAACACTACGATTTGGATAGCGCTGTAGCGAAAATGGAAATGGCTCGCATTCATAGGGAACGGAGTATAACTGGTTCTTGTATTCCATAGCCACTGCTCTTCCTCTCTTCTTTAGCGTCTTTACTGGCAGAAAGCAGGAGCTTTCTAGGCTCCTGAATATACTACACCCATCCGCAGTCCCTTGGGCTTTGATTGCCCCGTTGTCGTACTTGGAGCAGCACTTCAAAACGAAGATTTCCCGCAGTACACCGAAATCTTTACTGTATAGCCCGATTCACCTGCTATTCACGTGACTGGCCGCAAGGCGCTCGACGGCCGTTCGCAAGGAAGGAGGGGCGGTCTTTATGTACGAATGGTCGCCGCGCCCGCGACGACGACTGTCGCGTGCGCGATGAGCTCCGCTGCGGTCGTGGGAGCTGTGCCTCATGACTTGCTGCAGACGCTAGGTTTGAGTTGTTGATATCCCTTTCTGCTGTTGCAGGAGCTGGGAGAAATCATGCTCTGGTTCAGAAATTGAGTTCGAGTTATAAAACTAAGCAACGTTCTAATGCTCAATTTTATATGATGCTTCTTCAGGAAAAGCTGAAAATATAACACACTATCGCAGTGAAACTGACTTTGTATACACTTTCTAACACTTGATGTGCAAGTTTTGAGGCAGGTCTAGATACCACTGGCCGCTGAAGTCACCCAATTGCGACGTCTTCTGCCGCGCTCGCCGCGCGAGTCGCCGCGCCCGCGGCTACCATTCGTACATAATGTCCCGCAGCCGCAAGGAAGCAGGGACGCAGCGGCGGTCCACGCTCGCCCTTCTGACTCGCACCGCTCGCGCGTGCCGCAATTTTTCGGGGACCAGTTCACATGCAATCGTTCTAAATACGTAGTTAGCCTATACAATGACTTGCGACGAGCAGTCTAGTTGCTTTATCATTCCCGATTACGTCTGGTAGCAAATCACCGACCCACAGAGGGATGGAAGACTTGATCGGAAAGGATGGGACCGGACCAAGAACATTGGACTGTGATGCACGCGACAGCCGCCGCCACCTCCTACTGCGGTACCACGCGCCGCATACGCACTGCAGCAGTGAAGCAGAATGGACAGAGCACGGCTGAGTAGTAAACTTGTTCTTGCAGTGAGAACAAATTCACTATTCAGTTGCGTGCGTTACATTAACTATGAAATGTGTAGTTTAAAAAAGGCTATAAAGTGAGCTATTCGTGACTACAGATGCGGACTAGAGCAAGAGACCAGAGATGGATGAAAATAGATTAGCGCAGAGAGAGCGTGCAGAACAATCTATCTAGTTACCGCTTCCTTTGCTGTGAATTTTTTATACCTAATCAAATCTAAAAATGTCAAGAGCAGATTGTCTAAGACTGCTTTCGAAGAATCTGCTGCCGCAAATTCAGCTGCATCTAGTAGTTATTTGTTTTCCACGATTGTCTTCAAATGTTCTCATATCCTCGTTTTATATCAGAAGGGTGGAATTAGTAAAAACTTGCGATATTCACCGCAATATATCATCTCTGAACGCAGCCGCACTATTTAAAAGCAAAACGCAGGTTCTGGAAGTGTGACGGTTGTATTAGCTGCAAATTCTGATAGGGTGACGGTTGTATCAACAAAAAGGAAAATGCGTGGTGGCAGTATGCTGACGATCTGTCCAGCTTCATACCACAAGAAATAACCTCGAAAATCCAACTTTTTGATTGTTCTTACCTACCTTCCAAGAGAAAAAAACGTGATACTCAACTTTAAAAAAAGGAATCCTGATATTGTCTCTGAAACAAATGAGAAATACAATCCCTATGAGGTGCTGCGAGGCGGCGTGCGAAATTGCGATAGATTCATCTATCTGGAGGCTCTCGTTAAGCCTGTAAGCTCTAACGAAAAGGAACAGTGTCTTAAAATGTATCAAACAAGTGCTCCGACACGCCTAACGGCGTGTCTCGCAATTGCTCTGGCACTCGCTGAACCCAGGCCGAACAACCACTTGCTATTGGGGTGAAAACCTGTTGCGGTGGGAGTGGCGGGCTGCGCCGATTGGCCAGGTGAGGGGGCCCGGTGCGATTACCTGCACTCCGTTGACACTCCTGTGGGTGGGTTTAAGGGTCGGCTCCTGTTGCTAGAGTGTTGCAGGATAGTCGCCTTCGCACCCCCGATTCTTGTGGAGCCATATATCCACGTATATCCAGCTCGTACCTACATATATATGTGCATACGTATATAAGTAGGTATATACAACGTATATACATAAAATTACATATGTATAAATATGTATATACGTAGGAACAGGTTTTCACCCCAAAAGCAACTGGTTGTGCGGCCCGTGGTGACCCAGTGTCCGAGTGCACGCTTCGCGGGGCTCTACAACATCACTGACCTACGGAAAGTAGTTTTTGTAACACTCAAACTCCGCTAACATCTAGGATCTGCTGCGTAATTTATCTTCCCCCTCCCTTCCCTCCTCCACTTTTCTGGTCCCAACGCCTGGCCCACTGCCTTGTTCCCATTATTGATCCCCTAACTGGTCTCTTTTTGCTGGCTCCTCGTCCTGCTCCCTCCTCCAGGTTGTTTCTTTCCTTCCTGGTAGCTCTCCTGGTCATCCCTAGAGGTCCCTCTTACTTCTCTTTTCCACCACCACAATAGTGGTCCTTCCATGCTCACGGCAGACGTCGGTGACACGTATTCTGGATCCAGACGCTCAGAAACGCGCGAATATGCCGCTGTGTCAAGCAGGAGAAGGCTGTGCTTCCTCTGTTGCAACAACATCACATGTTGAACGGCAGACGTTGCCCGCGCGAGGTACGCCTTAGTCTACAGCGCGGGCAGCTAACTCAATTATATAGTGGTAGATGCTGAATTCTGAATGCGGTTGGTCGTCGTACGACGACGATGTGACCTCTTCTCTCCTTGTCGCCTCTTCTGACTCCAGACGGTTGTTGCGCGGCGAAGGGAGCCGTCTTCTGGATCCAGACGCTCAGGAACGCGCGAAGATGCCGCTGTGTCAAGCAGGAGGAGGCTGCGCTTCCTCAGTTGCAACAACATCCCGTGTTGAACGGCAGACGTTGCCCGCGCGAGGTACGCCTTAAATCTACAGCGCGGACAGCCAACTCAATTATATAGTGGTAGATTTCTTTAAGTCTGTCCAAGTTTTTGCTGTATACTAATACGTCACGCTGTACAGGGAAGGGTGTCCACCTTATGGTTCTTAACACAGTCAGCCTTTAAATGGATCAGATTATGCAAAATGTGCAAAAATGTAAGTATGAGGATAGGCCTTACTCAATCCCTGTTCGGGATACGCATTGCGTTCTTCTTCCAAGGTACGTAGTGCATGCAAAATGCACAAAATTTCCAAATGCATGTTCGAGCTGTACAGTGATTTAAGATAGCCATTAAATGAGTAGTCCGGTGTTCTGTCCTTCCTAGACAAGTTTTTTTTTTTACCAAATCACTAACCCCTTAGGGAATGAAGAGTTGGTTGAACTGGGCGGAATCCAAACCAAAGACAATTCTCGGTGCACACGATGCGGCTATTTTGATTGCGCTGTCATGCTCCCGTGCAAAAAAAAAATGCATTGTGAGAAATAGCTGGCGAAACGATTGGTCAAGTGCTTTGTATGCTGGGAAAGCAAATCTGAAAAGTGTTTGGAGATTGAGTGGACGAAAGTGGGTCAGTGTTCGTCGTCGTTGCGCGAACCTGCCTATCGCTAGAGTTGAGTAAGCGACGCGCTCTACTTCGGAGCAGGAGTAGCATTCGACTCATTGTTCGCAAGATATTATAGATTCATTCTAGACATTCATCTAAAAAGACCAGATTTTTCGAAAAGTGGCCGAAGCAGTGCAGAAAGTCAACTCAATAGTGGGGTTCTCTAGGCGGTTCAGTATTGATTAAAAGAAGTAATAACAAGGTAGCGAAGGAGCTATGTTGAGAGACTGTTAGAGGTAGCTTCCACGGCTGTTGCATTTTACGAACTGGGCTCGAGCAGAACTAGTAGTTATTCTTTGCTAATGTTCTGTTCATGGCATTCTGGCTGCTTTGCTCTGTCGTTCAGCATACTGGAGCCACACCTGCCTCCCTCGTTTCTTTGTGCTATCAGCATTTCACGGCGATTCTCCTAGTCGCTAGGCACGGGAAGGCTTTTTTGCACTTTCCATCGATTTCTGGTGCTGGCGTGACATTCACTGCGAGGCTTGCGTGCAGACATTCGTTCAGATTCTCCACGACTGCTGACTAACCGTCCGCATTGCAATCCGTATTCGTGTAAACGTTAGCAAATTTACATTTAGGGGCGCAGATAAATGTGATGGGATGTCGGCGACAAGAAGAAGCATCGCTCTCGTGGTAAAGAGGAATGGCGGAGACCGTTCTCGTCTCCTAGTAATCGTCGACAAGAAGTGGACCGTCGGCATCTTTCAGTCACTCGCTCTACCGGCCGTCGGTTCAGTTATAATTATCGAATGGAGGTCGGTGTCGCAATTTCATTGTACTGAAGCCTGCAGTGGTAGTGTTTTCTTGAATTCTTTTTATTTTCAGACAACATTGCGAGGCCAACACGATCTGCGTAGAGAAGTGGGAGAAGTGTATAGGTTACGAGGCTATGGGTGGTTTTGACGTGAACAACACCGAAAATGAAGTATGTTTTGGCAGCCTATGCGTCTTGTCGAGAAAATGTAGTGGTCAAAGCCCTAACATTTTGTTGGAACTTTCCATCGATCCGAAAGTCATATTTGGCAGGCTCGTATTCAGAGAGAGACGCAGCATGAACTGTACTTTAAGAATAAGGGCAATCCACACCCTTTTTCCTGAATCGCGTAGTAGTGAGACGGTGAAAAGTAGTTGATGGAGTGGAACTCAACTTCCTGCTAGCCTTGCCTTTATATTGCGTTTCTTGCTTACCTATGGAAACTACTAGTTAGCAGTTCTGTCCGACTCAACGAAGAGTTGTGTCCGCCTCCAGGCTTTCGGATTTATGGCTGCTTCTAAATGGTAGCAGCTTCATCGGACGGTTGTCTATAGCTTGTCAAAAGCAGATGAACGAGACACGAATTATGGGAGGGGATTGTAGGCTTAATCCGTGGACACCCCTCTGAACTCCCCATCTTTGGAAGTGCTCTACCTTTGGGTGTTGAGATCAGAGGTTGGAGTGTTGTTTTGATCGTCCAGCCCTTCCCTTCGTTCTTGTTGCTTTGTCCTGCTTCATCCCATCCAAAGTGCTTCCAGCTTTGATTCGGCATAGGTATCAAGCTTCGGAGTTTCATTTTTATTCGGTCACGGAACTCGCACGAGAGAAGAATAGGAAATGCGGTGTCAGTTGTGGACGAAACGCAGTATTGCTGTAGTTTTAATCCAGTGTTCTAGTTAAACAAAACCGCCTTTTGTTTCTCTGTCTTCTCCAGACTAGGAGTCTGCAGGGTAACAGTCCAGGATCCAGGAAAACGGGAGACTCGCTTGTGATGGATGTGCAGTCCATCATACTGGCCTGGCGAGCCCTCCTAGCAACAAGTCTTCGGATAGAATTTGCACTTTAGAGTTCCTTGGAGACTATTCTGTTGTCTTGATTGTCGAGTGCTTCCACGGTGATGAGACTCTCCTTTCCTTTCTTTGTTAGTGGCGCTTGAGCAGCTCTTTGCATCGTGCGTGCCGTTGTCTGATAACTGCAATCGAACTGTGTTTGATACTTCTGTGGTTAATTGCCTTGGAGATGTAGCTTCTTGCGAACTAATGCTCTCACAGTTCATTCGCTGATTTTTGGTACGTTGGCCATTTTCCGCATCGACTGTTCTTCATTCTCTTGTGAATGAGATGCTTATTTCGCTTGGAACGACGATGGTCTGGTACTCACCAATAAGAACGAATATCATAGTCGATTTTTGCGGAAATGCCTTATAAGCTCGTTACATTAAGTTCGAATTGCCTAAGGCCTTGCGAAATAGCGCGCGCTGGTAAGAGGTGCAGAGACACCGCCTCCTACCAGCACGCAATCGCGGCCGTTTCCCGGGGGGGGGGGGGGGGGGGAGCGTGCTGGCGCGGCCACAAGGTACATACAGCGAATGCAAGTGCAGCCTTATTTCCTCTTTTCAGATCCGCGTCTTATTTGTTTTCATATTGGTAATGGAGGGAGCTCCAGGATAAAGGCAATTTTAGCGCGGGTGCGCTAGTGGGCCCAAATTCCAGAGTCCCTTCCTCTGCCCAATTCTGTGGGGAGGAGAGCACACAACTGGGTTTTCAAGGCTGTTCGAGATTTCAAGACTTATGCCCTGGCTAACCTCTGCTGCAGACTAGAGACGGCGAAATAGTGCGCGTCGATAGGAGGTGGATTCTCTGCGTCTCTTACCTGCGCGCGCTATTTCGCAAGGCCTTCGGCAAATCGAACTTAATATAACGGACATGGGAAGAACGAATATCATAGTCGTTTTCCGCGGCATTTCCGCAGAAAACGACTATGATATTCGTTCTTCCCATGGCAGACTACCCCTAGTAGACCTATTTTGAACAAGATTAAGTGGGACACCATAAGTACAATGATACCGCTAAATGCTAGAATTGAAAAATCTGTTGAAAGAAAAAGTATGTCCGTTGATAATTTAGCATGTAGGATGGAGAAGCTATGTGTAACGTCCATTTTTTTCAATCGCGGGTTTTTCTCCAGTAGCGAGAAGACACATCAGTAAAATGTTCGTTAAAAAAGGTGTAATTGGTGTTGTGCACAAGTCACACATATTTCGTCTTACAATGCGGTTCTCGAACCGACACTCGACTGCATGTATTGCTACACAAGATTTTCTCCCGCTGTGGTTTTTGCTCACTTGTCTCGTCTTTATGTCATGTCTTTCAGTTCACTGGAATGTTTTACACGACTGGCTGTGTTCGTTATAATGGCGTTCCGTTAGAAAATCCAGCGATCTTTAATAACTACATAGGGATCGTTAACGACAGATCGAAAATATTGGACGAATTCTACGTGGGTAAGTCCACTAATGTCCCACAACGTTATTCAGCGAGGCTGAAAAGTTTAAAAATAGCACAATAATCTCGGCGATGACATCGATGGTAAAATTCAGGGAAACTTAGAGCGACGGTAACGTTTGTGAAAGAAGGAGACGACTATTGTTGGATGCTTCTCAAAGTGGTTGATTATCTCAAGAAGGAAGCAAATAAGGTGCGTGGTATTTGTGGTATTCAGCTGAAATTTTCGGAAACTTTTACCTCGGGCGGATTCGGGCGGTGCTTCCACCACCCGTCTACGATTTCGTTAGCAGGCTTACTGGAATATGGGTTACCAGCGTCCGTCGCCGGCTTCGCCGGCGACTGACGCTGGACGTGCGGCCCACGCCAGGTTTGCCGGCTTCGCCGACCGGGTATGGTGGGCCACGCTAGGAACGTAGCCCAAACCTAGCTAGGGATGATTCCTCACCCAGCGCTGGTCGCCGGCTTCGCCGGCAACCAACGCTGGGTAAGGAAGCATCCCTAGCGTCCAAGTCGAACACGTAGAACCGCACGTCTGCTACAGATTGATGCCTTGCTGTGCATCACTCATATCCCTGAATAGCACTCAAGAAAATGCCCGCAGCACTCCTGCTTCGTCTGGAGTCGTGTTCGCAACGTATTGCAGCTCGTCAGGCCTAATCGAACGCCTGACCGTTTCCGTCCAGTCGCCGTGCCTTATGCCACGACGTGTGACGATCTTCGGGACTGGTGACTTGGGACAAAAATACTATCCTCCTCTGCATACAGTGCTAAAGGAAATTGGTCAAAGCGCTGCAGGAAATTGAGACCTAGGCGCAAGACTTGGTTGAAAGCCTTTCTGAGAGCTCCAATTTATTCCCCTACGATGTCCTAGGATCGTAGCACTTCTGCGAGTATGTACGTGTAGTGGCGTCGTCCGATAGGGATGGCTCGTCTGTCTACCTATGCACCCACACTGCCAGGAGATGCAACGCATATACGCGTTTGCAATAAGTTTCTTTGCAGGGGCATAATATCCGCAGAAGTGAGCACGAAGGAAGGAATCAAAATACTGCTTATGAAAGCGCCGCCAAGCACTCATAAATCTGGACGGTGCTTGTCGTTAATATGGCCCGCAGGGGGACGTGAACGCGGCAGACCAGCGAAGCCGCAAACAGTGAGCGGGGAGTGGATGGTCGGCGCTGTGATTGGCTGGAGCCTGTTTTGTCGGTGCTGTGATTGGTGGTGCTTGGCTGGCTCGTCCCGCCTCCTCGCGTTTTTCACATTTTCAGATTATAGTTAGGTACGTGTACGTGTCTAGGTTTTCATTCACATTAACGACTATCACCCGTATGGACCACTTCTATTATTAGTCCTTCAAAAGAACGTTCAGGAATCGTCGCTAGTGCGAAGAAATAGACATTTGGGGCACTATTGTGCTTTCACGAATCCAGCGGTTGAGTAGTGGTCGAAATTTTTTCGGCCCAAACATCACCCAGGGGAGTAATTTGGGGCGGTGATCAAGAATCCGACATCCGTTTTCTTTGAAATTTCGGTCGATGACGGTAGGTTACGGTAGGTACGGGGACTAAGGCTGTATAGGTCACCATGGCTTTAGTAACCCACCCCTATCGTAAACTGCCATAAGTCAGTGTACTACGCAAAACGGATGTCAGATTCGTGATCAGCACCCCAAATAACCCCCCTGGGCGAGGTTTGGGGAAGAATTTTTTTTTAAGCTCTCCTCAACCTTTGGAGTCGTGAAAGTCGGCACGACATGGCAGTCTAAATCAGCTTACTTCCTATCATCTCCTACAAATTTATTTCACTCTAAATTGCCAAATAAAGGTTTCTGTGAGCTGTGCTTCACTTACTTTTCTCAGCTTCTGATTTATACAATGTTTTGTGTTTTTCAGCGAATGTTAGGCCTATGGTATAGTCCCGCGGGAGTACCCGCGGGACGTCCGCGGACGGAAGGTGCACCGCGGAAGGCGGTCGCCGACCAGTACGGTCGGCGGCCGACACTGAATGATAATCGCATTGGAGCGCGCTTATCATTCCGTGAACTAGGAACGTTCCAAGTTCACGGAATCGGTCGCTTTCGAATTGGCCCACGTTTATTTTTTGATAACATTCTTGATAACGCTGACCGACAGTCTCCCGCGGTGCATTGCACTGCGGGAGACTGTCGGTCAGCGTTATCAAAAATGGCGGGGTCGGTCGGCGGACGGGAAGTATATCAGCCCGTCCACCGACCGCCATCGACAATCCGCGGAAAATGGGCGTTGCGGACTGCGGCTATTGGGCGCGCGTTGGGTCCTGGCTAGATTATTCCCGTCCCGCGGATACTTCCGCGGGACTATACCATAGGCCTTAAACAATGACCTTACAACAGGCACGGGTTACAGCAGGTACGGGTGACTGGAGATGTCGACGTCATAATCACCGACTTCGCCCAAACCTTGCCCAGGGGGTTATTTGGGGTGATGATCACGAATCTGACATTTGTTTTTCAATTTTCGACCGGTCACGGTAGGTTACGGTAGGTACGGGTGACTAGGGGCGTCGAAGTCATAATCACCGACTTCGCCCAAAGTTTTCCCAGGGGGGTTATTTGGGATGGTGATCACGAATCTGACATTCATTTTCCGTATTACCCGGAGTATGTTAAATTACAGTAGGTAAAGATGATTAATGGTAAGGTCATGGTCACCGTTTTTTGCCCAAACCTTGCGTTGAGTACGAATCTGATCCTTATTTGGCAATTTAGAGTGAAATAAGTATGTGTAGGAAGCAAACTGGTAAAGAAGGCGGTAATCATGAAAAAATGCAAAAATACTGGCTAGCACGGGATTCCAACATCTGATCTAGTACCTGCATGTAGCCCCACACCCCGCTGAACCACCGACGCTTGCCGCTGTACCCTTCGCCGCGTCCCATACAACAGCGCGCGCACGAATGCACGTGGGCACGTGCTGACGGTGCGCTACTGTACCCCTCCCCCTTCGAGGGCCTGTAGCTCTTTTGGTTCAAGGACTCATCAAAAACGAAACATGTTTTTCTACTATATGAAAGGTGGCCACGGATCTCCCTCGATGGAGAGCTTTCGGGCTCTCTTGTTAAGAGGGATCTCGGGCTGCTTGTCGCAGGGCCACGTGGCGCGTCCTCGGGTGGTGGATAGGGGAATTAAACGCGAACCAAATGCGACCGTGTACTGCCCAGAGACGCAGGTGGGATGCAGGGGATGGACTCCTTGCTCCTGCTGTGTCGGGTCGATGCGTTCCTTGTGCGTGGGAGCGGCATGTTCGTGCACAGAGTGCGTGGATGTGTCCGTGACTGGGCGGATTGTAACTGTGTCGGCTCGGCCAAAAGCTTGCACTCGGTAGACTGGGAGTACATGTAAGGCGATTCGAGGCCGCCTTAAGTCTCGCCCCGTCCCTTCGGGCAGTCTGGCTTGCTGCCCGGAGTTCTTCGCCCGCACGACAGAGCCCGACTAGCTACCCGTGTTGTGTTGCAGTCAAACACAGCAGCACTAAAGGGCCTCATTCCCCTGACCCCGAAAGAGCCCCATTTCTGCAGCGATGGGAAGGACGAGTACGGAGAGGCTGCTAAAATCTCAGGGCCTAACCAGGCTGCGCAAATTGAGAAGGACTAGGATGACGATCTGTACTTACGACGCCCGCACGCTTGCATCGGAAGCATCCGTCGAGGACCTGATTATGCAAGCCAGGAAGATCAAGTACGACGTCATCGGACTGACCGAGACGAGAAGACACCACCACCTACACGCCGCCTACGACTCCGGAGAAGAACTGTTCCTCGGAACATGCGACAGCAGGGGAGTAGGCGGCGTTGGTGCCCTCGTCAACACGCACTTGGCCATGAACATCGATTCGTACGAGTCTCTGACAAGCCGAATCGGACGTCTGCGACTGAAGCGATGTGGTTCCGTGCCAGCTTTGACTGTGTTCGTCGCGTATGCCCCAACATCCGACCTCCGGAGTTCCGAGCTTCGCCGACGTTCGAAGATCAGAGACGCTGTCGCGTGGGCCAAGTTGTCGAAAATTAGGTGGGCCGGCCACGTAATGCGCTTCGCAGACACCCGCTGGACGAGAGCCATCACCGACTGGATTCCGCGGTATGTCAAAAGAACACCAGGACGCCCACCAACGCGTTGGTCGGACTTCTTCGTTAAAGCCCTGAACGACCGATATGACGCTCTTCGTGTCCCTCGAGCGAGGAGGATCCATTGGACCACTCTGGCTCGCGACAGGGACGAATGGAGACGCTGCTGGCACCCGCTCGAGCAATTCGATGATCAACAGGACGACAGGTGATACAGGTGATGAAAGGTGGAGATTCTCGCAGTACTATCCATTTCCCCCTTCAGACCTACGCCTGAGAACCTTCCCTGGTAAGTCTGAGAGGGAACCGGCAGCACAGGTGAAACGATCGATAATATTGATCGATATAATGTCTAAGAGGAAACCAATATCACCGCTGAAAATATCAATACTGTCGGTTGAGATTGATTACCTGACCGGAGTCTCACCATGGTGGCTGATTGCCTGATCGACCTTCCATCGACCATCATAATCACAGAACACCGACCAACATCGATTAAGTATTGGGAGCCGATAGCTGCGCGCAAGGATAATATCGATCGGTTTTGATTGTTTGAGCGGCTACAGTAGGATCGATTGCCCCATCGAAACACCTTCGGCCATCATAATATGCTGTTGCTAATGTGTTGGGAGCTGAAGGAAAAAGTACACGTTAGCAAGAACGCGCAGTGCAACAGTAGCGATCTTGGAGGGAGGCAAAAGCGAAAGGTGTGGCCTGCCTGCCATGCTGCCATGTTGTGGTGTTTACGGTTGGCGGCGGCGATACGACGAACGGCTGGGTCTCCCGTCAGTGATTCATGCCTCTCTGCTTTATATAATAGGGTTTATATAATAGGATTGTTGTTGGTTGCAGTGTTAATTATTTTGAGGTCAACATTAGTGTATTCGGACCATCTAGGTTTGTGGGAGTATGTATGGATCATATTTTAAACAGTTCAGTTAAAATTCGGCAAACTTGGTTGCTCAGAGAAACAGTGGAGAATAGAAGGTTGAGATCGACTCTGGTGTGGAAACTGTACATAGTTTATCTGAACTCTTTCGCAGCCACCTCCTGAAGGATGGTCTGTGGATAATGCTGTTAGCTACTGCGAATTAACGGTTCGGAATGAGAGAGTGTGTCGAGTTCACGGACAACTGCCTTCTTGGTCCTGTAAAATCACACACAAAGGTCCGAGAGACAATAGAAAGCAATTACGGCCAGCTGAACAGTTGCTCCAGCAAGGGTGGCGGCGGTAATGCAGACTACTATGGCACGCAGATGGGATGTAATCACACGTACATACATTGAAGAGACTTGCTCCCAACTGTTTTCAAAAAATTGAACATATCGTTTGTCTTAGCAGCAAATTTGTTTCTTATGACATTGGCGGAGAACAACGACAGTCTTTCAATTAATGCTGCTTTCGGTAAAATTCATGTTCTTAAGTTTCAGGATTCGAATGATCCTCGAAAATACAAAGGGATTGTCGGAGCCGTCAATCAAGGCCCACGAGAGGACGGTCACTACATAACCTCGCGATTTTTTCCCCATGACGTGCGCTGGTTCAGTGGACCGAATGGGTACGTTTTTGGATGCACCACCGTGTGTTCCTCTTGTTGTTGCGAAAATCAGGCGTGACAAGGCGTATGTGTTCGAGGTGGAGGCGGATAATGAATATAGTAGTGATAGGCACAAGAAATACTAACGGTCGCTGACCATTGCCTCGCGGGCTTGATACCTCATACTTGGGTGATTAAACTTTGTATTATACATACAAAGAATACGTGCATGACGAACCAGCATAGTCAGCTGAACGAAGCGAACCTGATTAGTGAACAGAGAACAAGTCTAAGTGATAGAGTTAGGGATCATAACATAGTAACAAATTAAAGACAACACAACATTCCTAACTGTACGAGAACAAATTCGAGACATAAATACAAACAAGAGACGATGACTAGTGGTGCATAGGAGGGAAGTGCCTACTGCTTTTCGTGCGTGTCCTATCGACGACACTGACGGTGTTTCGGGCCCTCGTGTGGAATCGTAAGCCATTCCTCAAGAGAACCTCAGGACGTATAGTGAGAGAATGTAGTAGTGGACGAGATGAAGACAGGAATAGTGCGAAATTTTGTGTGTGTGCGTGTGTGAATGTGGTGTGCGTATGTGTGTGTGGTGTGTAAACGAACAGATAGTACGCGGGCAATTTCGGGCGATCGACAGTAGAGCAAGAAAATCAAATAACCGGATCGCAGTCAAGAGATGTGCTTACCAAAATAATGAATGTTTAGGAGCTTCTAAAACTAGTCAAATTGGGGCGTGACATTCACTGCATTGCGCTGGCTCGCACTAGTTACACAAACGACTCTGAAAGAACCGCAGATTGAATGCTACTGAAATGAGTTTCAGTATAAGGTATAATGTGCGGGGGAGGGGGGGGGGGGGGCAACTGCTATTAGTTGAATTCTACGTCGCATTGCTGCCTGTTCAACGTCATACCGGCGACGATTCGGCGTTTTGCTCCCGTTTCTTTACACTTTTCGTCATTTGCGAGAGGTTGGAACAATGTACTCCTATCTTAAAACCCAACTCCAGCTTTTCAGAGCGATGCCGAATGCTAAGACCTTGCTTGGACGGGAGGTCTCTTTTACGGCTCGTAAAAGTCCCTCAAAGGACACCGTCACGTATTACGTTGAAGGGGGCGTCTCTCCAGTCGAAAGCGATCTTCGTACGATTTATTACGGATCGTATTTTTCGGTATGTTGTTCGGCGACTTATCGTATTCGAGAAAAGTATGAGAAACCCATGAGGTTACACAGCCTATCTGCTCTGATTGCTAAGGCTTGTTGCGCGCATAATATCATCCCATTGAATGCGATTCAATTTGCGTACGGAGAGAACTGCAATTTGAAATTCATCAGATTGGAAGAGAAGCAACACTAAATTGCACTCAAATTTTCCTTTAAGGAAAGGTTGAGTGTGTGTGACAGCACCCAGGAGGTGCAGTTGGCGCATCTATTTTGATCCAGAGGTATCCCCTAATGACTTATTATCCTTGACTATATCAGTTAGAAATGGTGGAAGATCAGTTAGCGAAGATGGTGCAGTTGCCGGTCGACGGCCGGCAACTGCACCATCTTCGCTTCGCTGACGACATCGTGCTCATAACACCGAACATCAGTCAGGCGGAGCGAATGCTGGCCGACTTCGATCGTGTATGTGGGAATGTTGGACTGCAGCTGAATCTTACGAAGACGATGTTCATGAGGAACGCACAAGTTTCTGATGCCCCATTCTCGCTCAACGGAACGAACATCTCCGAATGCTCCAGCTACGTGTATCTGGGTCGCGAAGTCAATATGGCCAACGACCTAGCGCCGGAGCTGAGCAGGAGGAAACGAGCGGCTCGGGGAGCTTTTAAGAGCGTCGAAGAAGTCGCGAAGAAGACGAAGAACGTCCGACTCCGTGCCCACGTATTCGACTCTACCGTTCTTCCTGCCCTAACATACGCCTCAGAAACCTGGGCTATGCGAAAGCAGGATGAACACGCGATCAGCGTCGCGCAGCGTGGAATCGAGAGGACGATGCTCGGAGTGACACGACTCACGCAAGTGAGAGAAGGCCTCCGGAGTTCCGAGCTTCGCCGACGTTCGAAGATCAGAGACGCTGTCGCGTGGGCCAAGTTGTCGAAAATTAGGTGGGCCGGCCACATAATGCGCTCCGCAGACACCCGCTGGACGAGAGCCGTTACCGACTGGATTCCGCGGGATGTCAAGAGAACACCGGGACGCCCACCAACGCGTTGGTCGGACTTCTTCGTGAAAGTCCTGAACGACCGATATGACGCTCTTCGTGTCCCTCGAGCGAGGAGGATCCATTGGACCACTCTGGCACGCGACAGGGACGAATGGAGACGCTGCTGGCGCCCGCTCGAGCAAGTCGATGATCAACGGGACGACAGGTGATACAGGTGATATCAGTTAGATGCGGACTGGTTGAGACCATTTGATCAACTTGGTCGGCCATTTTCAATAGCTGTGACTAATTAGATTGTAATGCTTACTTCTCATTTTTTGGAGAGAGGAAAGGGGTGAGTTAATTACGGATCAGTTGGTCCCGAGCGTGTTGAATCATCGCAGAGAGGCAGATGCTAAGCAAGAAAGTACCAGTGGCGGCGCTTGCACTGCGTTTTTGAATTCAAGGACATTTCTTGGGGCGGCGTTCCCAGGAACTGAAGGTTTCGTGCGCGGCAGAAGCAGAAGTAGAAGAAATGTTGTCGGATTTGAGGTTGGACATCTAAGGGTTGTCTTACATCATTAGAGCCAGGTCATTTGATTTTCTATCCCGCACATCGAGCTGGATTACAAGGTATGTTCATCGGCGATCTGACCCTTGTAGTAAAATCTTAAATGGGATTTTTGCAGTGGATTATGGAGTCTATCAGAAACTAATTTTGTAGCCGACTACGGAGTCTGGAAGAACATCTTTTAGTGAAGGATAGGTTCCTGGAGTCTTTTATGGATAAACAGCAAAACGCAGGGACACAGATTAGAGAGGACACCTAGTCCGGACAAAAATACGGAGACACAACACAAATTTTCCCAGCCCTTCGGTACGGGGACGGGGGCGTTCTGCCTGAAAGCGGCGCGGGCAAAGACGCGGGACACTGCCTGCGGAGCCAATTAGGGTCGACTCGCGAAGTAACACTCGCCGCTTCGCGCCCAGCCAAGCAGCACTCGCCGCGGAGGCGATGGTGACCCAGCCAAACAAGGGAGCCTGTAGGTCGACCAGATTTGGTGTGATTACAATCGATAGAGAGATAGGAGGCTCAGACGGCTTGCATTGGCAGTCAAGAAACTCGGATTGATCTGAACCCTACCATCTCCTATTTCGAGCTCTTTCGGATGAGCCAAGAAAGAATCTTGCCTTAATAACCCTCACAACAATTTTTTCTAGCACGTTAATTTGTAGTGACATTGGCTATGCAGGCACATTGCCTGTGGGACGCGAGGTCAAAACACTGCTAGAAGCCACAAACGACTTGAAAGATATTGAGTGACGAAATTTATTCTCGGTGAACATTAGATTTAATGAACCACCTATCCAGCCTTACAATTAGTCTCGAAATATATGATGTGTGCATTAAAAAGTTCCCTAGAAAAATCACTTACGAAATGCTAAAGAGATGCCATGTGGAAACGAGTGCTTTAAACTTCTGTTAAAAGATCTCTCGTCTATCTAATTGGAGTCTCCGTGCAATTTTAGCCTGGAAGCATACCTTGTATTTAATCCTGATATATGTGAATAAAAATCGATATTTAGCAAAAAATAAACAGCGCTTGAAAGAATTTGCCTCAAGGGTTATTGAGGGAAGATTCTTTCCTGGCTCCTTCGAAAGAGCTCGAAATTCTAATGTAGGAGATGGTAGGGTTCAGATCAATCCGAGTTTTTGGACTGCCAATGCAAGCCGTCTGAGCCTCCTATCCCTCTATCGATTGTAATCATACCAAACCTGGTCGACCTACAGGCTCCCGTGGTTGGCTGGGTCAGCATCGTCTCCGCGGCGAGGGCTGTCTGGCTGAGTGCGAAGCGGCGGGTGTCACGACGCGAGTCGACGCTAATCGGCACCCCAGACACTGTCCCGTGTCTTTGCCCGCGCCGCTTTCAGGCAGAACGTCCCTCACCCTTCGGGAAGCTAGGATAGAAACCCGACTCCGCCCCACCCCCCCCCCCCCCCCCCGCCAACTCGGCCGTACATCCAGCCCGCCCTGCCGCCAAGAACATCAAACGTCATGTAAATTTATGGAACAGACCTTCGCATGTAGGTACTGGCATGTAACTTGTTGAAGGTGTGGAGGTAGCTTCGTAAGCCAATACTTTGATAACTGCGGGTCTTCATAAAGTGTTTCTGCTGATACACCAGCATACAGGACTTTTTGCTGTCCCTGTTTTCTCAACTGTATGCTGCCACATCGCGTGCGTTGCACATAGCAGCTGTGCTGATGAAGACAAAACCATTTTCACAAAACGGAATAAGAGGGCGGATTTAAATGAGTTTGGATATAATAAGCTTCGTGGAAGTGTTTGTCAGGGATCGTCAACCTGGTGAGGTGGCAATGGGCGCGACGAAAGAGGCACCAGCCAATCAGGGCGTAGAAAGGGATGGAACTTCGCGGTATAGTCAGTTCTGATACGGGTAGCTTTGGCGGCCATACCTCGAAGTTCCTCTTTTGTCACTATTTATTGAGTAGCTCTGAAGTTGTTGATTTGCTCTGCTATTGGAAGATTAATGTCCCTTTTTTAGATTGATATAATAGCGGAGTACGTTGGATGTACGGATGAACAACAACGCATCATTGTTTGGAGTGATCATTTTGAAGTGATTTTAGATCCACATGGTCTGTTTAAAACTCGCGGTACGTTCAACTGACATTGTTTAACCAGTGTTTTCGTTAATGTAAACGTGTAAAAGTGAGCGTATAATATCTCAGTATAATATCTCAGACTTTGGCCTCTATCGCATTCTCGCGGTAAGGTACTTCGAGGACAAAAGCTTCCCCCGCTGGAAAGTGACGGGAATACGCGAGCTTGTTAAAAATTTTGGGACGGGCAAGAAGCCTTCTCCAGGCTCGGTGAGTTTCGACTTCTGTGCCAGCAATTTTATATCATTGGAAGTAGTCTACTGGAACTAGGTGTAGGGTTATTTATTTTTATTTTATCAGACATTAGCATAGTCATACATTACATAAGTAAGGTCAAATAAAACAAACAAATGTTACTAAAGAGATACTAGGTCGCACAAACTTACAACAAACATAAAATGGAGCACATCGCAACTAACACGGCTTCTCACGTACCATTGAACGAATTCGCAGACTCAGTATTAGGTGACGATGATATTATCATCGTCACCTAGTAATAAGTTCAGCTCTTTGAGATTTCTGTAAGTGAGAAAGTTGGGTTGGTAGTGTATAACGGGAAACTGATACATTGTGCCAGTAGGAAGAGATCGATGCTATATGTAAGGCTAAAATCTTTGAGAGAGTGCAGGAGCGGATGAGCTCAAGCCAACGCTGTTCCGAATTGTCGAGGGTTTCTTTGAATCATTAAATGACGCACTTTCGTGACTTAGAGATAGCGAGATGGTGTACATTCCATTGTTGACTTATTGTTAGTGTAGTTTTCCACGGGACAGGGTTAATAGGAAGAACTGGCCTGAAATGATTTGGAATGAGGCAGTTATTATATACAGGTATGGTGGTTAAACCAATTTTTTTAAAGTTTACCTCTCCTCTACACGTCTCTTCGTCAAATGTTCACAGTGGTGGAAGGAAGAACGGAGGCCAGAAGCTTAGAAATACCAGCATAAACGGTTCGTTTTCTTTTAAGACTTCTTCTTCTTCCTTTCGAGTGCACTTTCTTCAGAGGTACCATCCAAGAAGCTAGAAAAAATGTTCATCTCTGGTCCCTGCCCAACTGCTAATAAGGTATGCTAGGAATCAGTAGCTACTCTCGAGTTATAGGCGATTTCAGCGATCTCCCAATTTTCTGTGCATCCGTTTTCACAGATATTCCAAGAATTGATGATTTAAGCAAAGTTTGGTCGGGCTCGTCAATCCACAAAAAGCAGAGAATGGAACCTCGACTCCCCAACTGCAGCGTTGCTCAGAAGAAGAAGAAGACTTGGAGGTTTGAGAACATCGTTCTGACGTTGCTTGTTCCGAATTTTTCGCATAGCGCAGTTGAAATCCTGTTTATCAAAAACAAAGTTTTTTCAGAAAAAGCTCCGCCTATATATCCACAGGTGCCTGGAGTCCTCAGATGTTCGAGCAGCTATCAAGAAGGCGGATTCAACTTATTTCAAGTGCCTGGTTGAGGCTCTTATGAACGATTAGGTAACACGTTCTTCAATTCGAAGGATGAGATGCTGGCGTGATAACTAGCATGTTAAACTTCCCATTGTATTCAGCCGCCAACGGATTGACTGCAAGATCGAGGACCTCGCAGCGGCCACATTCCTTTTCTTAGAGATTATCGTCTGCCGTCTGGTTGTATTGTTCTGAATAATGGGGGGAGCAGCATGCGAAAGTCTGCAATTTAATTCAGGCGCAGCGCCGAGAAAATGGGTGCGGCGCTCGCCTACGGGATTTAAACTCCCTTAGTTGTCTGGGTTCAGTTCAAACACTGTTTCTTCCCCAGAAATTGCGGAAGTTTGCGTATAGCACGCCCCGCGTTTTATTAGCACTCCGACGCAGTCTCGCTCGTCCTTCTCATCTAACTCTGTATGCTGGGAGTGATGGTTGTTAGGAGTGACTTATAAGTAATTGTCTCCATACGTTTTATTGCTGACGTTTGTTGCCGAAGAATCTCTTCCACCCGTTGGCGTCACAGCTCTTTTCCGACTTGAGCAGTGCTGCTTTTCATTTGGATTTTCTCCGTGAATGTGTCTTGCTGCTATACCATCCGAATTTTGGTTATTTTCATCCACCTATTTGCTAGTTGCATTTATCACGTGTGAAGCTTTGGGCAGTAGACTATACAGCGCTACCGCAAATCGGTTGTTATTTCGCTACCAGCTCAGGCAAATTGTAGCCTTCTATCGTTCTGGTAGCGGACTTGGTACCTTCCTTGTGTAGGAAGGATAAAACACTGTTGTGTTTAATGGCTGGTCACCGCAAGTCTTTGTATGCAGGTATTGCCTGCAAACAGTCTCCATGGCGTTAGAATAGGTACCATTCATGATCCATCTTAAGCAAAGATTGATTAGCGTCGGATTTTCCGTTTTTAGCAACTATAAATTACGCCTTGTGTTTGTTTGTTCGCTTTGTAGGCGAGCTGTCCGTCATCCGCTCTCATTTGTGGATACGTCTGGACTCCCTTGCTGTTTCCCGACTAAATACGTTTAGACACAGTTTGGAGATTGCTTCTCTGCCATGTCGGATCTACTTTCAACACTTCCATTACATGCATCAGGAAATCGTCAGTGATGTTAATTGGGGGGAGGGGGGTGAGGGAGCGAGGACTTCATGTACAACAGCTCGCTGTGTGCCTAATAACCACCGCTCCAGCTGCACTGTTCACTGCCGCGCGCATGCTAAATTGTACTTCTAACGTTTTGCAAACACGCTCCTAATGGCAGGTGCGTGCGCAGTTAGGTGCGCCGGCTGTCGCGTGCACTCTATTGCAGGTTCCAGGTTCGGATTTCCGTCCAGGCCAACCAAGCCTTTCATCCATTGAGGGGTTGGTGAATTGGTACCAGACTTGTCTGGAAAGGATAAAACTGACTATAATTACAAAAAAAGAACTTTACGCTGGTTTATGTAGCATCGGACCACTGGTTGTAAAGTAAGGGCAATGTTATAGCCATTTTTCCATCACAATCTAATTTCACTACCCGGTAGGGTCACGATTAAGTTCCTCTTCGTAATATTTTATCTTACTGCATTGTTGTGTTGCTTTATCATTATTTGACAAGAGACTGCGCAATTCAGACATAATCCGCAGTTCTCATCTTGTGAGCATGAAGTAGGAGGCTGTGGCTGCTGCGCTGCTCACCGCGAGCGGTTGCATTGAGTGCATATGTTCTGCAGTCACGTTTTTCTGCTCTAAGGGGTGTTCATAGTCCGCGACGTTGGCGACGTGAGGCTTGAGTCGCTCGTGAAATTATACGAGTCGATTGATGCCGAGCCTGTCCATTAAAAATCGATATGTATCCTTTGCGTGGGCGACCAGTCTTTGTTGCCTTCGTTACGAAGGTTATCAGGCCTTGATCAATGCCGTACACATACCTTAATGCGCACACTCTAAGACGTTGTTATATCGGCTGGGCCGTCGTTAGGTGTCCGAGTGTTTCACGACGTGACAAGAAGTGCGTGATGTGGTGACCTCGCTCCAGACATCGAGCTATCATTGTTCGGGAGCCCAGCAATCCCCTGTCCATTTTCCAGGACCGTCCAAGCCTCTTAACCATTCACAGCAGTCGTTGTTCCGCCCTCGAGGAGGCGGCTGTAAAAGAGGAGGCCAGAGAAACACCTGGCGGTCTCCTCCCCTTAGGTGAGCTCGGGCGCCCCTCGACCCTCTCCCCATCCACCGTAGGACCTTCTCTATGTATCCTGCCCCGTACATAGAATTGTAGTTGTTTAAGATCATCCCTGTACTGTTCCTCACGAATATCGTTCTCCTTTAGTCCATACTCTATGCCCTAATTTTTTCTATTCAATATCTTACCCGCATGTTCCGAATATTTTGTGAGTGTATGAAGATAAACTCATATAAAAGAAGCATGGTGTTTGTTATCTCCGCAACGGGACCGTGCCTTCTGGCACTCCGTTACCTCGTCAATAACCCGAGCCGCTGTTGTATTACAATGACGTAACGAAGTAATGGGTCTGTTGATGTGTTGTTAAGTAAACGCGTACAACTAACATGCCAGAGAAGTGATCCAGTCCAAATTATGACTGAACGGATTAAGCCGCTCTCTTGGGTTTCCGGTATCTTATGTTTTCCACATTAGCTGGATATTGTCCACACTTGAAGAAATATCACAATTAATCTGTTCATCAGCGAAGTACTTGGGATTAGTGTTCGTTGCGCTAGCAGAATACTGATGTAGTCTTCCAGTGTATGCTTATTTTGTCATGCTTCCTTTTCTGGGGTTAGCTTTAGTGTCCGCTTAGTCACTGAGCTTGACGGTGTTGTTGCTTCTGACGGTGTTTCTTGAAAGTAATTTCTTTGATGTGCCGCATTTTACACATGTCGTCATGATTTCCCTACGAAGTGGATCAGTTTCGAAAATTAAAAGGTTTCCTGTCTTGTCTGCTTGCGTTTGTTTGTTTTATAACCAATTGTCTCGCAATAAAGATTGGAAAGAACTTTTGGAGTTGGAGGTGTGTATGCGTACAGACTTGTACTCTGTTGATACGACGTAGAGAAGCTGTGGTTGTGCGTATTGTTGAAGCGTGATGAGGGAAATGGTAGGAATCCTAGTCGGGGGGAGGGGAGGGGGGGGGACACTCCTAGAAAAGCGGAGCAAGCGTAGATATGTGTCCCTTCCAGCTAGGACGTCGCAAAGAAAGGCTTTCCCGTAGGCATGTTCAGTGTTGTTTTTGCGAAGTAGTTTATTCTCAATTTTGACGCCGTTTTCAGAGAGTCAGAGTGGAGTGTCCTCTCCTAATAGGATAGGTCTGGGAATTATGTTCAGTGCTAGAAATTGCTCTGAATTTGCTTGGTTAGAAGAGTTCGCAATTAAGAAATCAGACGTAATCAAGAGAACCTCTGGCCTTACCGTCTACCTACACACTTGTGAAAAAGGGCTTATTTGATGGTGTTTTCATTATCGCGGATTGTGTGCTTCCTCTATTAGATCGGTTCAGTGGAGTGAGGTACAGTTCATTCAGTTATTGGAGCTTTGTTAAGCGATTCAAGGACTGCAATTGTCCAATTAACCTGCTCTCAATTGTGTGTCGAAAACGCAGCTCGAAATCCAAGACAATCGGCTGTCCAGATCGGTCTCCACCCGAGATCCCCATTGTAGAGCTGCTCGTGGAGTACACAGAGATATTTCTCTTGTCAATTCTTACGAACCTACATACAATCAGCCAGGTTGGCGAATAGGAATACCATGGCGTTGCAGATTTAGGGTTCAGGGGCCGGATTCGTCAACGGCTAGCCCACGGGTATAGGGGGTAGAGATACCCACGATGAAGCCTGCGTCTCTATCTCTTAACTTATTTCTACACCTTGTACCTCGCATACCGCAGGCTCAATTGTTAATGAATCGGGACCCAGGAAGCGTTATTTGCGAATACGTAACTAGCCAGTAACCCTGAAGTGAAGCGAGGACAATACTTTTCTAACGACGCTTTTATTATTCACCCCGCGAGTGTTCTCCCAATTTTTGAGTATGCGCTTTCTCAGTGTTGCATTCAGGTCGCGAAGTTGACATCGCCGACGGCCAGCACTTATAGAACTCAGGAGGTGAGCGGTTTGTGGAGCCTTTAAAAGCATCGAAGCAGACCACTTAGTACCATCAACGAGGAGGAAGGTTCTTGGAGTGACACGATTCACGTGAGAAAAGGTATGCAGAGTTTCGAGCATCGTGGACGTTCGAGGATCTGAAACACTGTCGTTTGGGCCAAGTCGTCAAGAATTAGGTGGGCCTACCATGTATTACACGACAACCTACTGCACGTGACTGGAATTTGCGAAATAGTAAAACAGCGCCAGCGCGACCATTAGCATGTTGGTCAGACTTCTTTTTGAAAGTGCTGAAAGAACAGTGCCCATGTTTCTTGAGGGAGCAGGGCTTTCTGGACCTCTGGTATGCGAAGGGCAATTAGAAACGTTTCTCGCTCGTGCAATTCGGTACTTTACATGTTTATTTGCTTAAGGAAGCCTCGGGCAGTTTAATATTTTGTTGTTGTGCTCACTCGACTCGATAGGTTGTGCATGCTCTCTTGATTAATCGCTGCTGGATCGATGACAGGTTGCTGTTGCTGTAGTAGTCGGTTTATGGTTTATTGTCAGGCTTTGTGTATCTCCTATCGTTCGCTCCGAACGCGCACCAAAACGTTCACTGTAACATGCTTTACTCCTATCTGCTCCAGCTCGCACCTAAACCTGCTGAAGTAGCGACGAGTCCTTGACGGAAGTGGACCAGTTTTTCATACCGTATACCGGCGATCTTGCGAGATTATGCGGTTGCACCAGGCATTTGCATCCAGTGGATGATAGCGATGCCAATCTACGTGTTACGGGGGCGCAGATGGCTTAGGGGCGCAAACAGTGGCAGCGTGAAGGTGTTTACTGTGTAGCGAGTCCCAATCTTCAAAACGACAGGATCTGGTCTATGGAGGCTCCAGCCACCTCCGCCATCATCGGACATCGTCAAAATCCTGAGGCGGCCGTGGTTTGGGCGTAGTTTGCACCAACGGAAAAACTCCCTGGTTTTCGTGGCGGGACATTTTCGAAATCGTGGTACATCCCCGAGCCCTAGAGCGCTTCGGCAGTGCGCAGAGGACGCTTCACAGAGGACTGCACATAGGCGAAGAGCATGTAACCAAGGCGAATTTTCCGGACCTAATCACGGCTGCAGAATGACCATCGCACTCCCAGGACTGAATTCGGCGGACCACAGCTATAGTCCATTTTGAAGGCCAGGGTCTGCGGCAAACGCCACCACAGCCTCGAGGCCCTAAATGAATGTGGCGCTCATGGAGTCCCGCAACAATCGCTTCGGTCCGGTATGAGAAACTCGCACATATCCGCGGAAATCTTGTCGCCATTTCGGTAAGTTTACTCGAGAGTTCTACCGATTCAAAATCGTTTTGATAGCAGAAAGAACAGAGATTAAAGATCCATTTTAGATGTCTTGTTATACATTGACTCGCAGCTGATTAGTGTTATTCCTTCCGTTGTCCTCCTTAGCCCATTGACGACCGCGTGGGCCATTTCTCGCTTTTCTCGTAGTTTACCGGTAATCAATAGATATGTTGGATCCTAGCAATACTACTGCACTGTGGTCCGGCAGTCGTTTACTTCTAAGCGCTGATAAAAACAAATAATCAGCACTACACACTATTCAAGCTGAACAAAGATCGGCACTATTCACAAGCAGCTACTCGTATCTTGTAAAGATGATCATGCAGAAAAGTAACTAGTCACATTTCTTGTAAAATTTTTGAAAAGGATCTAGACAGAAATATGTCAAACACCTGCTGCATCATGTGGTCACCTTATTTGCATGATTCGTGGCAAACGTGTGCCTTTTTTCTTTGCAGACTTTCTTAGAGCAGCAAATGCATCTTCTATGTTTTGCTTCATCTTTCCGGCCATCTCCAATATGTGGCTAACCTTTGGAGAGGGAGCTTCATTTGGAAAATCATAAAGTAGTGTTTCCACGATATTCCAGCGTCCGTGCGGTCCCACGCGCCAGACACGCCGTTTGCCGCGCGGTCGTCAATGGGTTAAGTTAGGAGGTCTTTTCGTACTTGATACTTCACATTTGGAGCAAGCACACAACAGTCTATTCCGACCCACTCATAAAGACTGGTATAAGATAGACGGATGAACACGTCTACTACGTGAAGGTGAAGCTAATTCGGCAGCAGAGCGCGGTGAGTCTCACTGTACAGTCTACAGCACTCGGGAGTGGTCGCCAGGGTGAGTGGTTCTCAACGCCTGGTTCCAGAGGCGCTGTCCTTTCATGGTAATGTTGGCAGCTTTGCTGTAGTTTAGACAGGTGGTATGCTGTACTGGAATTCGGTAATGGCAGAGACAAGATACCTTATTGGTTCTTCGGAGAACTTCGGCGAGTAAGTCGATTACAGTCGAGACGTTTTCTTTGGGGGTTTGATGAATCAAACAGAATAACGACTTCTGATATGATGCTGGTCCAGAGTTAGTTGTGCAGTCGCTGCAAAGGTTGCTTATAATTGGTAAGGATGTTTGCCCATACCTTGTAGTAAGGCAACCGCGAAACTCTAGTTGCGGGTGGGGATGTAATTACCAGACCTAGAGGAAATATGGTTAGCGTGGCTGACTGTACTTTATGATTTTCATGAGAATGGCAGATGAACCCTAACCCCCCCCCCCCCCCCGCCTCCCTCCGATTAGACTTGACTAGACTTGCAATATTCAAACTTGGTGGTGGGCTACGCCAACGCTAGGAAAGGATACTTTTGGGGAGTAGAGGGAGTGCCTCGTGCTAGTATTGTGGCTAAGAACAAAATTAGTCCCTGATCGTACAAATCAGAAACTATGGCCGAGCATTCATAGTGGGTTCGAGCGTATCTACTCGAGCTTTCTTCGATATAAAGTTGTGGGAAGATGCAGGGAACCAGCTTGTTTTTCATAGTAATTGTCAGCTTTAGGGGGCTTTAGAGCGTTCGCGTAACGACGCGACCATCGCATCGCGCTCTTCTGCGGAGGTGTTGGTGCGATGAACACCACGCGTTTGGAACGATAGCGTAGTAACTAATCACCGAGGGAGGAGCAAATCGCTCAGCAATGAACAGCGTATCATCATCGCGTGGCGATGCGGATAAATGCGTGGATAGCCATTAGACCTCATCGGCGGCTGCCGTGGCAATGTGCCAAATCATGCTACCGTATCCCGAAAACCTGCAGTCCGTCATCGGAGCGCGTTTCTGCACAGGCTGACGCGTTGCGACGTGTCTGCTGCCGCGTGGTCTCGCAGCACCCCTTGCCTTCGTCGCTCAGGGGAGTCCGCAGCTGGATTCTGCGCTCTTCGAGCGCAGAATCAGGCTAGGGAAGGGACTCCAGGGTGGGTGCGATCCAAGCTGCTCGTGTGGAAACTGCCCTCGTCGCTCAGGGGGAGTCCGCAGCTGGATTCTGCGCTCTTCGAGCGCAGAATCAGGCTAGGGAAGGGACTCCAGGGTGGGTGCGATCCAAGCTGCTCGTGTGGAAACTGCCTTCGTCGCTCAGGGAGAGTCCGCAGCATCACCAGCAGAACCAGGCCAGAAAACGCCGCTCAATGACTCAAAACCCCTCAAATCTCGACCACTCAATTGAAATGCAAAAAGCACACAACGCTGCAGAACCGAACCCCCGACCTTCCTACCATGGGGCAGCGCAACATCCACTGCAGGGATGAGCGGATTAACCGTTATCCGTTATCCGTTATCCGGTTTCCGGGGGTTTTGGCCTATCCGTTTTGTTGTTCGTTATCCGGCGATTTTGGGCCGGATAACGAACAACAAATTACATGACTCCTAGGTTTGAACGTGGTGATGTGTGGACCATGTAAAGGATCCTTCATGATCGTAAGAGTGGTTGTCAGAAACAGCGGAAGTCGTTCAAATCCAGGAGGGTTAGTTGAGTCATTTCCTCACTTGAGAACTGGTTACATAGCTTTAAAGATACCTCAATTCTATCCTTTCAGAGTCGCTAAGCATGTGCCATACATTCATGAGGCCTACTATGCATAGCATTGCTGATTCATTTTAAGTCATGCATACCAAGAAGGCATATCAACTGCTATTAGCAACCGTTAAAAGTGCAGGGCCTGGCTCAACCTAGAATGAATTTTTACCGCCGACCTTTGCGTCGTGTCATATGTGCCTCCACGATTGCAGTGTGTACGATTTGCTTGCATGCGGTATAGGTATGCTTTTAGTCATATGCTGTTGTGAACCACCAAAGAAATACTGCAATACAGCACTGCATACGAGCGAAAGGGAAATAGGTTCAGTTCAGATGCATTGAGAGAGCGACTTCTCCATTAAACATTTCAGCGGTGCAACAAACTGTACTAAATAAACTAAACAAAATAAACTTAAAATCGCGGGTGCTGTAAGACACGCAGACTCGTTATATTTGTGAGTTTTCTAGTGAAGTTTTCTAGCTCTCTATTACACAGGGAACCACTCCCTTTTTGGAATGCGTCGGATAGTTCTCCCTTCTGGAGTCCTTAAATGTGTGATTGGCCTACACAATTGCTCGCTGTTATCACCAGAAACAATGTTAGTATTGTGAGCTGTCATAACGATGTTTTGTTGCGATCAAAACTTCTAGCGCCAGGCGGGACTCGAACCCGCACCTCCCTCTAACCTGGCGGGAATGCTCTACGCCATTACACCACCGGCGCCGTTTGATCGAACGCAACATCCACACCTCGTGGGACCGATCAGCACCCACCCGTATCCGGGATGAGCTGGCCGCTGATATCAGCATGGAACCAGTTAAGCTGATGGTCTTGATAGAAACGGTTAGTATTGTATCTATCCCAGCTAATTCCATGTTCAAGTACCTTAGATCTTGGGGCGCTATAGGGCAGCAACAATAATAACGGTTCCTATAATGGTGTAGATGAAGATTGTTATGTGGATTTTATTCAGGACGTCTCCCGCCTTCTTCATAGCATGGAAAAGTCAAGAGACATCGGGAGAATTGCTCTTACGAGAATCATTCTATTTTTCAGCAGCTTTAATTGGAAAAAGAACTTGGCAGCTGATAAATAGAACAATACAAGCAACCCTCTCGAAACAGGCGAAAAGCAGTAATGTTGCTCTTTATTTGCCTTCCCTCTGATCGACAGAAAATCTCGTAGGGTGTCGTTAATCTGGCGACTGCACTTCGTTTAAAAAAACATTATCAAAATGTCTAGGAATGGCTTATAAATCAACAGTGCTTCAACTCCTGATCTGCCGTTGAAATTAGAGCAATTTTAAACGAGTTTTAATTTTTGTTGTTTGTTCGTTATCCGTTTTTCCGTTATCCGGCCATTTTCGAGCAAAATTATCCGTTATCCGTTATCCGTTATCCGGGTTTCAAAATTTCATTATCCGCTCATCCCTGATCCACTGCCTCACGGCCCGCTTGCTGAGGCAGCCATCGCTGGCATACAAGACGTCGCAGCGCGATCCACGACGCATCGACAGCAGCCGACCGCTACAGTATCCCGCAAACCTGCAGATCAACCGGCGGCTGCCGTGTTCGTCCACGTCAGTCACGCAACAACCACGGCAGCCGCCGATGAGGTCTAAGTAAGACCAAATGCGTGCGATAGGGTGCTCGCTCCAGAACAGGTAGGAACATCTCGCGGCGGGGCGACGCCACGTCGCTTGATCGATGTGGGAAATTACCTTCACGTCGCGTCGTGCCGCGATGCTGCTCTGAACGTCGCCTTAGCTTGGCCACAGGAATCTTAAATGTCACGCTCAGTTATAGTGTATCAGGGACCGTATGCACGTGTTCCCTCGTTGGGGGAATCCAATCACCATCATGTCTTATCACGCCCCAATCCCTCACCGGAGGAGACTCGGGGTAGACGAGCATATGGCCCCAGGAGTCGGCTGGGTACTGCCCGCTCCATTATGAGACCATGGTCGTGGAACACTCAAATAAACACGGTTTCTGTGCTTTCCTCCGTCGACGCGTAGGAGAGCACAGAACTAGGCAAAGGAAGGAACTCTTGGGTGTGAATAATCTAAATTACCCGTTTTAAGATACTTTGCAGTGAACAGCGGGCACCAGCCCGCTTAATACCGTCAGCTGATCTAGTGGTCAGAATACTGGCTGGAGCCACGCTCGAAAAGTTGGTAAACTTCGCTATGGGCAATCCTATTTCGAGGGGATCGCGTGATGATTTCCGCCACATTATACTTAATCCGAAGCTCCTCTAGAGTTTAGCGACCGTCTCATGGCATCAGAGCGATCAGGCAATTTCGAGGAAGAGGTGGGTAGATACGAGGGCGCAAAGCGGCTCGGGGAGGGGGTCACCTCATAAAAAGTGTCACTAACACGAAAAGAAGAGGCGATGGCACACGGATAGTGAAGAAAGATAGGGAGGCAATTGCCCCGATTGAGAGAGTACCCTCCAACTAGTGTTGCACCTTTTGTTCTTCAGCGATTGTCTAGTTCCGTGGCTCTTGGTGCAATCACAGTTGGTCGGGCCCGGGCGCAATACGCGTTAGACTAGCACGATCCTGACGAACACACTTGGGAATGGTTACCATATCATTTAGGGGTGGTTCATACTTCGCGACAAGGGCGACTCGTCGCACGTGCAAAACATACATATCGATTAAAACCGAGCGCGCGCCGCCGAAAGGTGTTCATACTCGAGCGCCGGCGCTGTCCCTCCAGTCGCTCTTGTCGCTCTAAACGGGGATTAGCCACTGGAACCTTTCATGATTTATAACTAAATTTCTTCCATATTCCGGCGACGGGACCCGCTGTTTTCACGGCAGGGATCAGGTAAGAACTTTTGGCACTGTTGTATTTTCGGGACTCCAGAGATCGAGGAGAAGTCGAAAGGGGATTTTCCGCCCAAACTTCGCCTAACGGGGTTATTTGGGGTGCTGATCAAGAATCTGACATCTGTTTTTGAAATTTCGGCCGATTATGGTAGATTACTGTAGGTACTGAGGGTGTAGAGGTCATAATCACCGATTTCGATCAAACTTCGCCTATAGGGGTTATTTGAGGGGCGGTCTTTATGTACGGATGGTCGCCGCGCCCGCGACGGCGACTGCCGCGTGCGCGATGAGCTCCGCTGCGGTCGTGTGAGTTGTGCCTCATGACCTGCTGCAGTCGCTAGGTGTGAGTTGTTGATATCCCTTCCTGCCGTTCCAGGAGCTGCGGGAAGACATGCTCTGGTTCAGAAATTGAGTTCGAGTTATAAAACTAGACAACGTTCTAATGCTCAATTTTATATGATGCTTCTTCAGGAAAAGCTGAAAATATTGCACACTGTCGCAGTGAAAATGAGTTTGTATACACTTTCTAACACTTGATGTGCAAGTTTTGATGCAGGTCTAGATATCACCGACCGCTGAAGTCACCCAATTGCGACGTCTTCTGCCGCGCTCGCCGCGCTATTCGCCGCGTCCGCGGCGATCATTCGTACATAATGTCCCGCAGCCGGGGTTATTTGGGGTGCTGATCACGAATCTGACCTCGGTTTTTGAAGTTTCGACCGATTACGGTAGGTTACGGTAGAACAATACTTCCGCTATGTTTGCTGTGAGTATTTCCGAAGAAATACCCCGATTCTTGGAGGGTTATAGGTCACGGTTGAACGGATGAAACTTGTGTGACCAAGAGGAAGTACAATAGAGGGCGCTGTGTGCGCTGGCACCAGTGGCTATTCGGAATATACGAACGGGAAGTGGTAGTTCGTTTCTGAGGTTGGAGCGCAGGACGCGTAAAACGAAGAACGGTGTCAGACTCGTGATCAGCACCCCAAATAACCCCCTAGGCGAAGTTTAGGCGGAAAATTTTCTTTCAATCACTCCTTGATCTCTGGAGTGCAATAGTGCCAAAAGTTCTTACCTGATGCCCTGCCGTGAAAACAGCGGGTCCCGTCGCCGAAATATGGAAAAAAAATATAAATCATGAAAAGGCTCCACGTTTAAATTCTCGCGCTACCGACTGGGGCGTGTTTTTGCTTATTATTGTTTGTTTTCGTTTTGGTTTTTGTTCTAATGCTTTTTGTTTGGTATTTCCAGGAGACTCATTCTGTTGGGGCTCTCCAGAAAACTCTGGAGTTGGGGGTGGTGGACCTGCCGAGAGAACGAGGGGTAGGGCGCAAGTCCCGTTATAAGGTGCTCCTCCCGCCTTGATATTGCATCTTCCGTCAAATGTGGTGTTTTGAGGCGGCACAGTATAAATGCTAGGTGGTGTAAAAAATCGATTCAACGAATGTTAGTGCACTATTATCTTCTCGTTTCGATTACAGATCCGTGTTTTATCTGCTTTCGAATTTGGCAAGGGAGAACTCCAGGGGTCGGATTTATCAACGACTTACATAACTTTAACAGAGAATTCACAGCGGAAAACTCAGATAACGCGGCTTATCGCTCACCATATCGCTTGATAAGGAGCGCTATCAGAGGTTTCTACTGTAATTTTGCACAGAACAGAGCTATAGCATTGTTTGTTCCTTTTCTTTACTATCGGTGTGTCTTGTTTCGGTTTTTTGTATTAATGACACTTTTTATGAAGTGATATCTTCCTCCCTCCTCGCGACCCTATTTGCGCCCGCAATAGACCTTATTTAGCATGACAGATGGCTATCTGCGAGATGCCTGGTATTATCACCATGTTGAGGTGTCGTTGCTTTTGGTTTAATTACTGAAGTGTGAGGTAACTTAATGCAACCACATCCGATTTAGGATCCTCGTGCTGCATGCCTGAGAGGAGAGGGAAGGAAGGGAAAATCCAGCTTTAAAATGCCTGTAATTGTGGCAGTTGTGATGTATACCAACCCACTGTCCTAAGTTGCCCGGCTGATTTTCCTTCAAAGCAGGGGTGAGCTGACTTGCTGCCGGTGAATTTTTTACCGAATATTTTTAATGCGGAAATTCACCGTTAAATTTGGAAAAGCCGTTGATTTTTTTTTAAATTTCAATATTTCCTCAAAAACAACTAGTTTTAGGGGGCGGTGATGTAAAAAAAGCGCAAAGCATACAATCATGCTCAGTAGACCAAACTTCAGTTCATCACGCATATGTCATTCTAAATCAAACAGCGTGTAGAAGATGCGACGGCGTGAAGACAGGTTTATTAGACGGAAGAACACTGAACTACCGGTGTGAGAACGACAGCCTTATATAGGGCCCACAGAGCCGCCTGATTGATTAGTTTGATAGTCACAGATCAACAACAATGACACTCCATATCAACTATCATTGGCACTGTAACATATGATCATTCTTTCCTCAACACCTCCCTCCTAAGATGAACATTGTAAAGTTGAAACAATACAACTGATTCATCTGATAACCTATGTATATGATCGCTATGATGGGTCCACATGTAGTCGGCATGTGGATCGTCTCACGCGTTGAGGTCGTTGTTCTGCTTGTACCGTCGTCTCTGTCTCCAATCCATTTCTTGGTTCCGACGCTGCCGGCTGCTCCGTTGTAGTGGCTGTCGTAGGCGATGACGTAGTTGTGAACATGTCCATGAGTAGGTCGTCCAAATTGGCTGTTGTTTCACCGACGTCTTGCTGGATATTGTGACGCAGTTGATTTGTGTGGTGTCTCTGGATAGTGCCATCCACAAGTACATCATTTACAGCGTTGCCATGACGGGAAACGATCCTTTCTGGTGTCCATTTGCTTTGGTGCCTTCCGTACTCGCGCACCCATACTACTTCGCCTGGAGCGAAGGTTTGGGTCTAGCCCCGTGGTGGCGGTTGAATTGCTCTTCCATGGGGTAGTTTCTCGCCGTGTTCCGAGTTGTTGGTGTGGTCAGCAGAGACAATGGTGATCGAATCTTCCTCTGCAAAAAGTTTTCAGCTGGAGATCGTCCGTTTGGTAATGATGGACACGGCGTTCTCCGATACACTGCCAAGAATTTTTGAAGTGCTTCCGCGCCCATTTACGGGCTCTCCAACTTCCGCATCGTTCTCTTGAAAGTGTCAACGAAGAGCGCGACCTGTCCATTCGATTGGGGGTGAAACGGCGGCGATCGGATGTGCTTGGTGCCGTTGGTTTCGCAGAAGTCTGCAAACTCCCTGAGGTAAACTGACTTCCATTGTCCGACACTAGTGTTTTTGGATTCCCAAACTGAGCGAAGAGTGGGGAAAGCTGGCGAATTGTGGTCTTGGCCGTTGTCCATTTCATTTCGATTACTTCAGGCCATTTAGAGAAGGCATCGACCACGATGAGAAACGTCTCTCCGTTGACTG
The DNA here is from genome assembly GCA_947359475.1 of Heligmosomoides polygyrus bakeri. Taxonomy (NCBI): domain Eukaryota; kingdom Metazoa; phylum Nematoda; class Chromadorea; order Rhabditida; family Heligmosomidae; genus Heligmosomoides; species Heligmosomoides polygyrus. Next base: position 78,252,130 of record OX375868.1, read on the forward strand.
GTCCAGCAAAGTCGATGTGAATTCTTGTCCACGGTTCCGTTTCCATTGGCCAAGAGAAATGGGAAGCAAAGGGTACAGGACGCTTCTGACGATAGACAGGCTGGGCGTCAGGTCTAGGAAATAGCTTTGCTTTTGCCTTTGTGCAGTGTCCAAGGCCAGGCAGGAATACTTCAGCGAAACTATGTTTTATGAAGGCGACCGTTTCGCTCCGGATGTCATTGAGTGCGGCTGTGGCTAGTCGACAGTGGAATTGCTCCTTAAGCTGGCGATACTGCTCCATTTCGACTCACCATTCTATTCCGAGCAGGTCAGTTGCCTCGGTGACGTAGCAGTTTCCTTGTCCCGTTGTGACTCTCTGGTGACGGTCTAATAAGGTGAAGTTTGCCTTGAATAGTCCAATGAGTGCATTGGTGATCCGTCGGCTGTCTTGACCAGCACAGCAGCACGACTGATGATTGGGGATCCCATCTCGCTCCATGTTCGACGCGAAATCATGGTTACGTCGGACCCAGTGTCCAGCTGGAGCCTAGTGGAAAATCGTTTATTTCCACTTTCAGGTAGGTGCGTGCATTCTATGTCGCTGATGACGCGTTATTGCAACGAATATTTCGTTATCGGGATCTCGACCTCTTTGAAGAAAAACGTGTCCCTTTGGTGGTAGAAGTCGAAATTAGTTCCTGACGTGGCTGATGTCGATCGGTGGCGGAACATCACGTTCCGAGATGGACGCCGCCTATGCATTCCGCTTGGCTTGATGTAATGTGCAGCATTCACCTCTTTGGATTCCATCGTGAGATTGTCGGATCTGAGGGCGACGAAGGTTTCGCAGTCGTTTACGAAGTCGTCTAGGGAGGGTGATGCATCGTCTTCCTTCAAGCAATTGAGACGATTCAGCAGTCGGAGCCGGACGTCAGAGTGGGAAGGGTCGGTTAGTCCTGATAAGAATACAAGGCATTTTAGAGAATCGTCGTCGACGTCTTTCATTGAAGCATCCTCGAACTTCTTCTTTATTTTGTTGCTGAAGTCTCGATAGGGGACGTGTGGCGTAGTCAACGGCTCGCATGTTGACTGCAGGAACTCGAAACGTCGTCGAATCAACGTCTGCTTCCGTCCGAATAGCTTGGTCAGCTTGTCCACAGTAACGGCCAGGTCGATATGTCGTGGCTCTTGTGGTAGAACGTAGTCGGAATAGGTTTTATACGCGTGTCTGTCGAGCTTGTCCAGCAACAGGTTGCGTTTGCGTTCGTCAGGCAGCGACGAACCTCGATCATTGATGACTGGTCCATATCGCCTGAACCAGTCCTTGAAGGTGATATCGTCGTCGTCGTAACAGAAGCTGGGTAGGTCTCTGACGAGGTCGCCGTATGGGTCGGGTGCGGGGAGAGGTATGGCAGGCGGTGTGGTTGGAGCAGCTTTGTTTTCCAGCAGCTTCTCCATCATAGAGCTTCTCCACCGACAGCATTGCTGCCAACCATGGCGGAGGGGCGGCTCCTGACGACGTGGAAGGTGCAGGGGTGGCTGTTGACGACCAACCTGTTGGTGTTGACGGCATCGCGGAGTCGATTGCAGGTCCTGATCGCCACTGTAGAAGATCCGACGGCGTGAAGACAGGTTTATTAGACAAAAGAACACTGAACTACCGGTGTGAGAACGACAGCCTTAGGGCCCACATGGCCGCCTGATTGATTAGCTTGATAGTCACAGATCAACAACAATGGCACTCCATATCAACTATCATTGGCACTGTAACATGTGATCATTCTTTCCTCAACATAGCGCCCTAAAAGCAACGAATATCCTACAACAAACAAAACAAGCAGAAGCGCAACAGCCAAAAGGATAACGATAACGTATAAGATAACTTCTGTGTGTCACTTGTTTGTAGCCTATTTTGTGTGACCGTAGTTATGTAACGATAGATATTTTGTGGCATTAGTTAAAAGTTCTGACTCCACCGACAAGACTTCGGTCAAAAAAAAATTCCGCTGAAACTTTGTCTAGGTGGGGTTATTTGTGGTGCTGATCACGAATCTGACATTCGTTTTTCACGACTCGGTCGGAGACCACCCATACCGTTAACAAGGGTGGTCAGACAGGGTCACCGATTTCGCTGAAACTTCGACTAGGGGGGTTATTTGGGGTGCTGATCGCGAATCTGACATCCGTTTTTCACGATTCTGTCTCTACCTGCTGTCACCGGCAGAAACTTTAAGAATGTAATCCTGTGCCTTCCTGTATCTATATTATCCAGCCGAATCGTGAAGAACGGATATCAGATTCGTGATCAGCACCTAAACCCCTAGGCGAAGTTTCAAGGAAATCGGTGACCCTACCTGGACCACCCTTGTTAACGGTATGGGTGGTATGTTATATGTAAACATGCTCTATAACACACTATAGTACCCCTAGATGGATTATCTATATGATAGACATGGATTTTGCAAAAGTGCGAAACAAACGCAGTCGGCGGGATCCAAACCCTCGTACCCTCGCTCACGAGCCCGAGCGCTTCCCTACTACGCCACCTGTGCACTGCGCTAAGCCGCGATACGAGCCCTCATCCCACGTGCGCCCGTCAGCTGTGGAGCAAGTGAATCATCAGGGCGCCAACACCAACTTCCGTCGCCTCTAACTCTGCGCAGAGTTGTATTGGGGTCGAGATACCTGCAGTTTGTTACTTCCCAGGAAGAGGCGGTTCTGCCCATATACAACACTTGCGCCGTTCCGACCTACCGTTGAGATAATATCCCGGTAAGGCCTTGTGCATACTTCCCGTCACCGCTATTCCATGAGTTTTGCAGAGCGACGCGAAAGAATTTGAACTTCCCAGTGTTCGTCCATCGCTCATCGCTCTGCAGGGAGCGCGACGGCGATCCGTCCAGGCGCCCGGCGCGAAAAAGTATGTCATGCCCGCGATGAGCGCGGGAAGCTATCGCGCATGCCAGCCGCCACTGTTGCGGCAGCCGCGGCGAAACTCCTTTGACTAATCGACCGCGTGCTGCGGAATGGCCATGAACTGAGCGCCGCGATGGCATCGCGGCGATGGAAGTATGCCCTCCGCCTAACCTGACAGCTTCTATATCTCTCGTTAGAATTGTCGTGTGTGGGATCTCAGCGCCGCTGCAGAACATTACGTACGAATGCTCGCCGTAGACGCGGCGAGTGCGGCAGGAGACGTTGCAATTGGGTGACTTCAGCGGCCAGTGATATCTACACCTGCATCAAAACTTGCACATCAAGTGTTAAAAAGTGTATACAAAGTCAGTTTCACTGCGATAGTGTGCCATATTTTCAGCTTTTATTGAAGAAGCATCATATAAAATTGAGCATTAGAACGTTCTTTAGTTTTGTAAATCAAACTCAATTTCTGAACCAGAGCATGTTTTCCCGCGGCTCCTGCAACAGCAGAAAGCGATAACAACTCAAACCTAGCGTCTGCAGCAGGTCATGAGACAGCTCACACGACCGCAGCGGAGTTCATCGCGCGCGCGGCAGTCGCCGTCGCGGGCGCGGCGACCACCGCGCGTACATAAAGACGGTCCGATTGATTCGCACTTAGGCGGACGCTCTGAGTCATCGCACCGACCAATGGCGCGCGGCCAGGCCGGGCGATGACTCATACTGTCTGGCGTCTACTAGCGATATACAGCAGGGTTCCTGAGAAAATGTGGTGAGAAAGCGTTCTCTCAGCTGTTTTGTATTCCGAGGAGTACGCATGGCCTCTTTGCACTTGTAAACAGTACCCTTTCACCCGTGTTGTATTCTGTTCTTGACTCTAGGCTACAGCTATCAGGATTTAGTACAAGTGGAGAAGAATCATGGTTTCTCTGTCATGGTTTAGGGAACAAGAAGTGCTCAGTATAATGGAGAACGAAGAGCTCCCCTATTTGTGCACATGCAGTAGTTAGGCAGCACTGAAATCTATACAAAGGTCCTATAGGAACTAGAGTCTTGCAGATCAATAAAATCCAAATCATTAAAATCAATAATCTTTCTTCATCCAAGGACAAAATGTGGTGCTCCCTCGTTTTAAGAGCTTTAGGCAAATTTGCTCACAAATTCTCCTTCACTGATTTCTTGGCCTTCCATATGGGACCAGCCGTAATTAAAACTTTGGCAACACATAGAACAACACATAACACTGCAACACATCTTAGACAATAACATAATTTCTAAAGATCAATTTGGATTTCTGAAACAGCGTTCGGTGGAAACATCAGTTCTTAGCTCAGTCAATGACTGGACTCTGGCTTTAGAAAGAAAAAACCGTGTTGATGTAGTCTACTTAGACTTTTCCAAGGCCTTCGACAAGGTTCCTGCAGAAAAATTATTGTTCAAGTTGAAGGCAGTTGGAATTCATCCTATGATTGTAGACTGGATGAAGAGCTTCCTTGTAGATAGGACATATCAAGTGCGAGTAGGAGATAGCTACTCCTCGGTTTATTCCGCAACTGGTGGAGTGCCACAAGGAGAAGTTCTGTCTCCACTCCTATTCCTTATATACACTTATGACATTCCTGACTCGGTCTCTAGGTTTGGTGTTACGTGCAAAATGTACGCTGATGACGTGAAGATTTACAAAGAAGTCGACAAACCTGAGAGCTCTTCTGATGTTCAGGCCGCTATCGATTTTATTGCAAAGTGGGCTGAAGACTGGGAACTTCCTCTTGCTATTACCAAATCGCAGTGTCTTGTAATACAATCAAAGCAGCGAAACTATTCTCCATCCTATAGACTTAATGGCATGGTTTTGAAACAGGTCACAGATGTTAGAGATTCAGGCTTCCTTATAAGAAGTGATTTAAGTTTTGACCTCCATTATAAATCGCTTGTAAAAAAAAGCAAACTTTCGTTCCTACAACTTGTTCAAGGTGCTAAAGACAAATGATCCTCTAGCCCTCTTGCGTGCCTATAAATGCTAAGTCAGACCTATTATGGAGTTCGGTACCTCAATTTTCAATCCATGTCACAAGAAAGACATCGATCTCCTCGAAAGCGTACAGAATAACAACACGCGAAAGTTGTTCATGAGATGATATAAAGTGGGATATGGAGACATTCCCAACGGCTCTGAGCGGGCGAAGCTACTTGGTATATCTAGTCTACGTAACAGAAGAGACAAAACAGACCTAATCACGTTATTTAAAATCCTCACAGGGAAACTTTCCCTTGATCCAATTGTATTTTTCGGAGGGCCACTTAAGAGAAACGTAAGAGGTAGACTTCGATTACATGTTAAGGTTGCAAGGTCACGGGTCAGGTCTCACTTTCTCACCTACCGGCGTCTTAGGGAGTTAAACCTATTCATCGGTGAACATGAAAATTTTGTTGGTATGTCTGTGCCTCACTTCAAACATCTGCTTGCCCGAAGTAGGTTACCCTAGCTTGTTTCCCTTTTTACATTGTGTTCTGCTTAATACCGCGTTTTCAACTGTGTTCTGCTTAATATCGTTTGTTCATGTTGTCTTATGATACATATTATGTGTTATGCGTGTAATTCTCCTGCAATTCACGCCACTTAATAAATAAATAAATAAATAAATAGAGATAGGGTCTTCCCGAAGTGAAAGGAAATAATTTAAAAAAAGCAAGAATTTGTATACGGCACCTCATGGAACAAAACCACTGAGGACTAGATAAAACTGATAGTAGCCTGGGTGCTTGTGCTATTGCATTCAAGTGTGAATGCCTTCTCTGCCCTCAAGAGTGCTCTCACTATCACCCGCTTCTTGACGAGTACTGGAGTGAGAGATAGGTGGAGCATGGACTGAAGATCAGCAGGACTACTCCTTTTCCATCTGCACTTCAAAACTACGAGACGAGAAGGTCGACATTAAGAGCGGTGTAATATTAAGAATTGAAGCAATTTGTTTATAATGACGTTTTCGCGCAGTTTTCGCCACTGCCATCGGAAAATAACTGCGTTTGCTTCACACTGTTCTCCTCAAGGCAGCTTATCCGGACTCCCATACCCTCCGTGTGGATGCAGACGTATGAGTCATCCGGCTGCCGGCCGGCCGCGCGCCTGGGGCCGGATTCATCAAAGTTACTGCAGTAACTTTAACGGAGAATTGTAAGCAAAAAGCTCAGATAACGTGGCTTATCAAGCGATATGGTGAGCGATAAGCCACGTCATCTGAGCTTTTCGCTTACGATTCTCCGTAAAAGTTACTGCAGTAACTTTGATGAATCCGGCCCCAGGTCGGCGTGATGAGTCACAGCGTCCGCCTAAGTGTGAATCAATCGGACCTATAAAGACCGCCCCTCTCTCAGCGCGAGGTACTATCGCAGTGGAGCTCGTTTTTAACACTGCAGCGCACCATCTCCGTCTCGTGATGTGGTCATGGATGTTTTAATGAGGTTGAGGAGCAAGAACGCTAAAAGCAAGCTATCGGAGAAGATAAAAGCAACCACTTCTAAACTAAGATCGGTGGTAAGTTTTCCTCTCCATTCGGTAGATAGAGACATGATTTTGCATGGTCAAATTAAATTTTCCGGTAAATTTGGGAATTTACCGAAAGTTTTCGTTAAGAGAATTTATCGCGAAAATGCCGGTAAATCCATTAAACCGGTAAATCGTTAGCCGTTAAATGCACACCCCTTGCTTTAAAGGGCATTCTACCGCCGAGTTTAGAGGGATGGTAGGGATGTAACCGAATACTTGAACAGCTAGTGCTTTTTGATCTTCTCATTGTTTTTATTTTCGGCTTGTAACGGACAAATTTTGTCAGAAGGAAGGTGGCAAAACGAACGGTGGAGTGGCGTTCTACCCCCGCCCTTTAAACAGAGGCGTGGCAAATGTCTGCGTCTCCACTATCTCGTAAGGCAGCCACTGGACTCTCGAGCAAACCCAGGGGGTTGGGGTGGGCGGGCGAGGGGGATGAGGGGGTAGAACGCTCGACCCTCAAAACGAACCATAGAGGTTTTTTTCACTTCTTCATATTATTCAAATATATTTGATTACGCAAGGGGTTCAGTCTCATTTAATTCACAACGTATGTTTCTGTCACTTTTTGTTCTATCGATATTTCCCTACACATTACGGATTTTTGAAATCCTCGCCTTCAGGGTTAGATGCGATGGGATGGCGAAAATTAGGCGAAGTGTTGCTTTGGTTGTGGAAAAGTTCGCCGCAAGTGACGTACGTCTTCTTTTAATTGTCGACAAGAAGTGGCATATAGGCATCTTCTCACAATGCGTTCTACCCGGTGTAGGCTCGGTGATTGATATCGAATGGAGGTGCGCATCACCTATTTCTTCTTCGTTCGTTTCTTTACAATGTCGCTGTGTCATCAGCGATGTCGAATGTTCATTCGTTTCCCGAGATCAACCTTTCAGATATTCTCCAGCCACCAATGAAATCACTGTGTTATCCTGGAAGAAGTACACCGGTTACGAACCTATGGACAGGTTTACTGTGAACAACACAGGATCTGCAACTGAGGTGTGTTTTGTCTTCTCGCGTGGTTACTACATTTGTCTTGAGCTTTCCAACTTACGGTACGCTCGTGCAAGGCATAAAATCGATTAAAACCGACTATCGCCAAAAGATCGGTTCATAGTCCATCGCTTTTATTGCCACTTTCGCCGCTCCAATCGTCTGTTCATAGTTGCTAGCGACGGATTTTGCTCTAAAAAGTTCTGTCCAACTCAATCTATTTCCCAAAAAGTATCCTTACTTAGTTTTATCTTTTTAGACAGAGTAATACCTCTCGCTTAGATGGCAAGTATGTGCTTTTAAAAGGCTCTTTCAGATTTTCATACAGATTAATAGAAAATTCGCGGTGCGATTGGATTCCAGACTTTTATAATGAATACGAAATCACTGACTTAGGTTTTGTGATTACCGAGAGTGTCAGCTTGACAAACACTGTGAGGTAATTGTCAACAAAGGATGGCATTGGTTTTCAAACTATTCAAGCCCTCTGAACGCATAACCCTAAGGTTTTGCTCGGGGCTTATAAGACTTATGTGAGGCAACTGTTGGAATGTGGCACTCAGGTGTTATCACCTTTTAAGCGTAAAGGCATGGACCTAGTGGAAAAGGTTCAGAACAGTTTTACCATTAAGCTGATGATTAGAATGCTTGGCTTTATTTTTGACGAGATTCCTTCTAGAGCCGAAAGGAATCGAAACCTCGGTCTTCTCAAGTTCACGTCTCGAAGGAAAACTAATGACTTGCTAATGCTTCACAAAATTCTGTCCGATAAGTGTGTTATCGAGCTAGCGAAGTTCATACTTCTGTCACCAGGTCTGGCTCCATAAAGCTCCAATTTAAGACGGCTAAGCTCAACCGTTGGCGGTACTTATCGTCTACAGAACAATCGGCTCATTTGAGACCCTACTAATAAGAGGCCGTTACGCTGCAGTGTCTTCAGAAATCTTGTTTATGAGGAGTTTATTCCATGAGGTCATATATATTTTCCTATTAGTTCCTATTCTCCCTCAATTCTTTAACATATCTTTTTTCTTTTTGTTGCCCTACTTGATAATGTTATTGTGACATGTTGTGTTGTTACTCCTACTTTTGGTGTTGTCTTTGTGCATAAGTGACACCTATGTAATAAACACGCTACTTGCAGGACTCCTGCGGTTCAAGCAAGTACGATCCCCATATGTCGAAGACATTTACTCTTTTCTTCAATCAAAGTCTAGAAAGGAAGCATAATTAGCAGGAAAATGCTTTGTTCCGGATTTTAAGCGCCTTTTCCAAAACCCTTCCGTTGTGTCGTTATGTACACTACGCTTCGCGGTCGCTATTGTCGCTCCTGCAGCCTATTTATAGTTCTCGGGCCACGATTGTTGTCACTCTTATTGCTGCGCTCGAGTCGCTCGCTTCATTGTCGTTGCTCCCGTTGCAGAGTATGAATACGTCCCTACGAATGCTCGTCACGAGCGCGGCGAGTGGCCCTAACCCAGTGCATCTATGGGCATAGTCTGCGACGGGAGCGACAGCAGAGAGAAGAGCGACGCGAGCGCTGCGAAACGAGGGACAGCAACGTCCGGGTTCCATAGTAAGCAGGGCTCGGATTCATCAAAGTTACTGCAGTAACTTTAACGGAGAATTTTAAACGAAAGCTAAGATAACACGGCTTATCGCTCACCATATCGCTTGATGGGCCGCGTTATCCTAGCTTTCGCTTACAATTCTCCGTTAAAATTACTGCAGTAACTTTGATGAATCCGGCCCCAGGTGGCATGAGCGGCTGCGGAGCGTAGTGTACGTAACTATTAGGATGTCCCATATGGAATATCGCTTCAAGCCGAAGAGTTAAATCCATACAAAGCAAGTAAAACCAAGCCTTATTCGGTAATATATCCTTATCAACATCCTTTGTCCAACGCAATGCAAAGATTGGATCCCGTCTTCAAAGAGCTGGCTGCGAATCGAGGAAGTTGGTCACCGAAATCCGGATTTCGTCGTAGTCGGCGAGCTTCTTCCCAGCCAAGGCGAGCTGCATCGAGCCGAATATGTGGTAGTCGGATGGGGCAATGTCAGGACTGCGCGGCGGATGAGGCAAAACGGTCTAACCAAGTTCTCGATTTTCTACTGAACGACTTTTGCGACGTGAGACCTCGCATTATCAGTGGCAAGTTGGTAGGGGATATGTCAGCTCGATTTAGAATTAAATTTGGAGCAGGTTTTGGAGTAGGATTTTACTGCAAGATCCCGAGTCGATGTTGTCGGATCAGCTTCAACGGCAGTCCGTGAAAGGTCGTTATCTAGAGATAAGCGCCTGTCTTCCGTACTCTTCGTCATCAAGACTTTCATCGCTGGCGGCAAAACGTTGAAACCACCGCTCGCCTTGTCTTTTGAGAACGACGTCTTTGTCAAATGGAGCTACCAATGAAAGATGAGATTCCGCAGCGGATTTCTTCAATTTGAACTCGTAGAGCGGGCACTCGCGCACAATCATTTTCTGGTCTATTGTAGTCTGAAGACTATAATTTCAGAAACCTGTGAAGGAATGGTGAAGGAAAATAGGAAATGTCGAAGATAAAACGCCGCGAAAAACGAACTCTAAGTGAGCTCAAAACCGATGCGAATGACTGTGAAAAGAAGGCCATAATGTACGCGACATTCCATGTGGGACAACCTAACAGTCAAGCGAAGCGTATGGGAAAAAAGTCGCTTGAAGTCAGGACTTAAATCATTATACTTTATTTCTAGACTTCGATTTTTTGCGTTTTTATGGATGTAAGTAAACAAGGACATGTTCAAAATTCGAGCTCTCTGAACCTTCAGATTGCGCGCTATAGCGCTATGCTCTGGTCTCTCGTTCGTCGCTGGCAACTACGAAGGAGCGACGGCGGCGACATGGGCGACGAAAGCAAGAGCGACAGTGTTCGACTTTGGACATATGTGGCCTCTAACAGATCGGTTTTAATAGATCTGCATGTTTTACACGGACGACCACTCGCTATCCTAACTGAGTTGAATAGGCTCCAAGTCGGCTCTGTTATTAAGGATCGAGCTCTAAGCTCTAACATTTCTCGCGGTGACTATACCTGCAGAAGTATCCTCGTTTTCGACAAGTGAACTTGTTCTCATAGTTGAACCGTAATTGTTTAAAAATGGAAACAGTTTTCTACATCACCGATTAGGTCACCCAATTGTACTCAAGACAATCCTTCCTTTGTTCGGATGAAACCGAGAGCTCCGAACTAGCTGAATAGGAATAGAATAAGAGACTTGTTTGTTTGTAATAGCGGTAAATCTCGAGAATATGGCAGCATACACCGTGCAAGCGTCGCCCTTTTAATGACTCTTATTATCATGATGACTCTTGAAAGGTGGGATTCACCAAGAAGAACGTCGTCGTCAGGGAGTGTAGAATGAAAAGGAGGATGAAATGATAAACGACCAGGAGCCGGATTCTTCAACGACTTACCTAACTTTAACGGAGAATTGTAAGCGAAAAGCTCAGATGACGCGGCTTATCGCTCACCATATCGCTCGATAAGCCGCGTTATCTAAGCTTTTCGCTTACAATTCTCTGTTAAAGTTACGTAATTCGTTGATGAATCATGCCCCAGGAAGGCGTTGACCAATCCCTTCTGTTATGCTCCACGCATCCCTCTTTTACGGGATTTCATGGAAGCAGCTTGAAAGCGTATTTGGCCTATACAATGACGCAATGGTCAGTTAATGGACAAGTCAGTGTTTTCTCCTTCCCCAACAAGTCTGGTACCAGTTCATTGGAACCAAAACCAATAATCGTTGATTTGGAGTGTACGCAACAGCTGGCGCCTTCACTCATTGCGCTACATGCGCCAATGACCATGAAGGTGTCTTTCAAAATGATCCAAATTGCGGCTGGCATAGGACCGCGTTTGCACCAACTGCAAGAGCTAGCGGAAGCTGTTTGGCAGCGATGATGTCAGAATCAGATGAACACGAGAGTTTTTGCCATCACCCGGAAAGTCACCAAAACAATCGTAAACCGAATGTTGTGAAAATAAGCAGTGATTTATCTTTTACCAAATCCATCTTTTTTCTTTCTTCTTTCTTTCATCTCCTCCATCTATTTAAGCTCTTTTCCCAGTGGCCATGCGGACCCTAGCCACATAGCCAAAAGGTAAAGACAAATGACGGTGTTAATCAATCGTTTGTGGGATGCGCCACACATTCTAATTCTACGGGATTCGTGGAGGTAATTCGAATGCGCATTTGGCCATACAATGACTTGCGGTAGGCAGCCTATGGATAATTCAGTGTTTTACCATTCCCAGACAAGTTAGGTAGCAGTTCACAGACCCCGAAGGGATGGACGGCTTTGTTGGCCTGAACAGAAAACACAAAGTAAAAAACTGGTATCGGGTGCACACAACTGCCGCCGCTCCTTCCGACTGCGATACTACGATCATCTAGCCAGAGATACTAGCCGACGTGGTCGGCTGCTTTTCTTAGTCTGTGTCATCACGTCTATCATTATTTGGTTTTCCACGGACAGTTGTTCTCATCGGGTACTTTTCTCGATTACATGACGGGCTGAACCCAGGGTGGGCTGCCTTTTTTACCGTTTTCTATTAGCTTCTTACCCGTGAGACATGTGTGGCAGTGTTATTTGTCTGGGCAAGAGGCATAACATGCTATCTTCTCATAGGCTAGATGAGTATGTTGTCGTAGTATTTCTTCATTTCTTACCGTAGTTGTCGAACATGTAGGTTACGGTAAGCCTCTCCACGGTAAGATTGCGCTAAAAGCGACGTCTTCACGTCGATTTGCAAGTCTAGAGAGTGGTGTAACATTTCCATTTTTGAAATTTTTTTAGACCAACCCTCCAGCTCTTGTGAAAAGATTAGAACTTCTTTCGAGACTTTCACCCACGCCGATTTTAATGTTTCAGTTCACTGGATTCTTCTACACCACCGGCTGTGTTCGATACAATGGATTCCCTCTAGAGAATCCGGCGATATTCAACAATTACATTGGAATTGTGTTCGACAAATCAAAGGTCTTGAACGAAAATTACATAGGTGAGTGACATGATGGGCACTTTCCACGCAATATGGACGCAGCTGCCGTAGCGTGGCTAACAAGAGATGGCATATACCCAGCACAAAGGTATGTGCCATTTCTTGTTCTCGTTTTGTTATAGCTCGTATGAACTTTGGTATTTGCTTTGATCGCAACATTAAGGAAAGCTCAAAGCAACTGTTACCTTTGCTGAGGTGGATGGGATTTACTGCTGGACTCTATGTAGAGTGGATAGATATTTCAAAAAGGAAACTGCTGAGGTACGGTGTTTGCATTTTATCAGTGACTAGGAGCCCTTTGGCGACAGAGAAGTTTCGTTGTTATTACAACATAGTCGAATTTATAAATAAAATGAAGGAAAAGAGGCATGTGAGTGCAAGAAAGAGGATATAGGAGCAAGATGGAGAAGGCAGAAAAACTATGCAGAAGCCATATATAAATATGAAGGAAGTTGAGGAGGAGGTTGTGAAAAGGGAGAAAATCAAAGAAGGGGTTCAAGAGCAAGACCGTTTAGGCCGAAGAGGCTTTCCTGGTTACCAGCTGGCTTTTTGTGAAAATAAGCGCATGATTGATATCGTTCGCCTGTTCTGAATGCTGACTATTGCAACTAGTCGTGTTACTCCCATCTATAATGGTCAATCGCAAGCAAAATCAGTCTGTCTATATATACCGAATAGGGGATCCATATTGCTCACTAGATCGCCAGGGACAGACACCTGCAAACATGTTAAAACAGATTTTTTCACTTTTAATGTAATAAGGTTTCCCCATAGTTCTTCCTATACCAGTTACTTTTTAAAAAATCAATAATTTACACTGAGACTCTTCGTATATCCCGTAATTGTACAAAAAAGGAAGACTTCATAAACAGATTAAGCAGCTTAATCGATACCTTACTCAAATTAGAGTATAGTAAAGCAACTATTCTTAAAGCTGTCACCTCATGTCTCTTCAGTAACAAAAATATTAGCTATAAATATGAGCTTTCTATTTCATTTAAGGAAACTCATAAGTTTGTACAAAGAATCTTTCATCAATTATTTTAGTTATAAATACGACACAACACAAAAAATTATTGTCCTGTTCACCTTAAATAGTTTGACCACTCCAATCTTTATTAGTCCCCACTCGTTGTTTTCCCGCAAATAATTTGACCTCTCCTGTGTATAAATAGCTCTCCACTTTGGCTTTTATTGGCTACCGCTCCCTGTCCTACTGATGATCCTCTGGGAGTAAAGGTGGTAGCATTTCCCCATCCTCAATATCCTGTATAGGGCTAAGAGGTGAAACAGGATATTACTTACACCTAAGTCCTGCATTTCATTTCACATATCCATTAATTTCTTCTAACCTATGTGGATGTGCTCTAAGGTAGTCACATTTCTGCTAGACAGGACACCTATTAGGCCTATGGTATAGTCCCGCGGAAGTAACCGCGGAACGGGAATAATCTAGTCAGGACCCAACGCGCGCCCAATAGCCGCAGTCCGCAACACCCATTTCCGCGGATCGTCGGCGGCGGTCGGTGGACGGGCTGGTATACTTCCCGTCCGCGGGACGACCCCGCCATTTTTGATAACGCTGACCGACAGTCTCCCGCAGTGCAATGCACCGCGGGAGACTGTCGGTCAGCGTTATCAAAAACGTTATCAAAAATAAACGTGCTCCAATTCGAAAGCGACCGATTCCGTGCACTTGGAACGTTCCTAGTTGCCGGGTCGGCGACCACCTTTCGCGGTGCACTTCCCGCCCGCGGACGTCTCGCGGACACTCCCGCGGGACTATACCATAGCCTTATAGTCGAGCGATTTGGGCCGTGGAGTGGCGCGCTTGGCCGCCGCTAGGCGATTGCAGTTTACTACGTGGGCCGATATGCTGAGTCCGCCGTGAGATGATACCAGGGGTATCGTTGATGAATCTGGCCCCTGGTATGGCAGTTTTTTGACGTTGTTATAGCCTGGAACAAAATAAAATGGCTAAAAACTCCTTTTCTGCTTACCCTCTTTTAAGTCGCCACAACACCCTGTGGTTCCCCATTTGCTAAAGTAAGTACTTTAATTCAAGAAATGGAGAGTTATTATGAGGGATATGTCATTATGAGTAAGTAGAAATATTGGTAGTTATATACTCTTTCACCTCAAACTAGAGAGGGTGTCCATGCCTAACAAACCACGGCGTCCTTCTTCCTCATATTGTCCCGTCGCTGTCAAGAGTTCTCCCATTCCTAATACACTTCACTGATGAAATGCAGTCCATATAGAACTTTGGAAGCGTTCTACGGTTACCCACTGCAAAAGGATCAACCCCCGTTTCTTTAATCACCTAGAGAGCAGCAAGTAATGTCTAAAATTAAGTTACCGAAGCATGCCAGCAGACGCGAAGCACCGTGCTTCTCCAGGGTTTGCGGCGCACCGGTCAGAGCGCATATAGATTGGCACAGGCATATGTATCCAGTATGAATACAACCAGCCGAATCTTAATACAAAGCGACCCATCACTCGCTCTCTGATTCGGTACCGAACAGCGTTGTCATAGCACATTCATTACACAAGATCCTCCAATAACGAGAACTACAGGAATAATAGTATACAGAACAGGGCACAGCTGTAATGCAAAATGGACAATATAGTCCACTTCAGCGTCTCTAGGTAGCGGGTACATCCCAGAGGGCGGAGATCGTCAAGTATGTCCTCAGCTATGATGTTACCGAAAGATGAAGCAATGCCCCTTAGCGTCCTCCAGAGGCCGGGTTCATGATTGTGTTTACCCTGGGTTATGTGGGTAGTGGGTGGAAATTTGAGCAATTCCTGTGAGCGAAGCGGTGGGTGAAGGGCAGGGTAGAATTTTATCATTCAGCGATTTATAACCATTATTCATTCCAAATTGATAAGCAAATCCTCTAAGGTCGACGAAGGTGAGGGGTAGAATTTCATGCGCTACTCGGCATTCATGAAAACCGGTTTAGAGTAAAGGTTAGTGAAAAACTATCCGACTCTAGAGATGGAGTATGCCTACCTTTATCGAACAACGTCATCGGTTTTGCTTTTAATTGATTTCTTTTCACCGCTTTTGTTTTTAGACACGCATCCCAATATAGTTTGATCAACTACGTCTGTGAACAATCGTTTATTGTTCAAAAATATTGTGCGAAACATCGTTCAATAGCAAACTGTTGAAGAGTCTTATCTTCCTCGGACTCATCCACCGGAATAGCGTCACCAGCATAAGGATAAACTGGGAGGACCGTTTCACTTTCTTCAAACGGCCGTTTTGAAGCTCAACGCAACCATTTCTTAAGCACTTAACCGATACAATGATCTTTGCTGCTCTTGTCGGAGAGTGCCTACAACAAAATTATAAGCGTAGAAAGCTATGATTTGAAAATTTGGAAGTGACCGTGACTCAGTATGGATAGCCTGATCGCGTGCTCCACAACGACGCGAGCTTGGGAGACCGCAAATGTGTACGAGTCTCTTATCAGTGAAAGCTGTGAACTGTGTAGGTAAATTTATTTTAAAGTGTACCTGTATCAGATCTTTCTTCTCGTGAAACTGGTTTCAATAAGAACGGCTCAGATCTTTAGGCACTATCCTCTAACAGGATCCATCGTTTTCTCCTTCTGTTAACTTTCTGCATAGAGTGCTAGACCGGAACACCTGAGAGGAGCAGTATGATGATGATCCAAATGGGATGAATAAAGTTTTACCCTGTCATCATGTGCTTTACCCGGATACTTCGTGCTCACCCATAAGAACCGCTGATCCAAATCAGCTATAGCTCCAACATTTATCAAATGGTAAAATTTCCTACAATTTAGGGGAAGTCTTCGTTCTAGCTTCTCAAGTGCAAAACATAAGAAAATAAGGAGACCACTTGACGAAATTTACTACCTATCCACGTGGACTTCTTGTTCAGTGGGGCTATAATTTTGATGCGAGTTTCGCCCAGCGCACCAACGATATTGGGCATTCTACATCGATTGTAAGAACTGCGAAATGTCAGTAATGCAAACTGGAATTAGTATAGTACACTATAATTATAACCGTAGCGACATTTCTCTGTGGTAACTCTCGCTTGCGAACGTATGAATTCGTTTTTCTATTATATAAAATCTCGTTCACCTTCGAGACAACTCTGCTTACGGTGCTGAGAGCACCCTGGAGTTGTTTAGCTAACTCTTTTAAAAAAGATTTCTTGAACGATTTAAAAGAAGAACTACACTGCTGGACATTATGATAGATCCACTCGAAAGTTTAATTTTTTCAAATCCTGCAAATATGTCGTGAGTATCTTTTGTGCAGTAGTAGGGGCATTGACAAATCTAAAAGAATAACAACAAGAACTGGCCTCGTGAAGTGGTGAATTTCCAGAAAATTCCATTTTTATGGAATACAGCGTTTGGCGGCTTGTCATAATGATAGATCATCTCAGTAATAATAAGCTAAACTCGCTTCTGAGTGCTTGTTACGCCGAATTGTATTACTGCATTTGTCGTATTTTGTCGTATTCATCCTCCATCGATGATTGGTAGAGGAACTCGCCTTTCGGATTTTGAGAAAGGCTCTATTAATTGCACGAAGAGCTGCGGCATGAACAACCGTAGCGTTGCTAAGAAAATTGGCCGTTCCCATCATTTTGTCAACTCGTATGTGAACAATCCAGATGTGTACGGTGCCGCGAAGCCTACAGGAAGAAAGCCAAACACGACAGAGCGAGATAGAAGAGCAATAGAGCGAGTAGCATCGAACTCCTTGTCGACGTCCGCTCAGATCAAAGCGAACCTCAACTTGGAAATTTCCCTCAGAACAGTCCAACGCGTCTTATCGAAGATACACACATCGTACGACGACGTATGCGCTGTGCCCTATTAATTACTGCCGCGAATCGTCAAAATCGACTTCTTTTTGCACGTCAAAACATACGCACCGGCTGGTCAAAGGTAATGGAGTTCTCGTGTCATAGCGTCTGCTATTTTCTTTGTTTCAGATTGCGTGGTCCGATGAAAAGAAGTTCGATTGTGTCGGACCCGATGGGTTTCGCAACTACTGGCACGATCTGAGGAAGGAGAAACTCTTCTTTTCAAAACGCAACTTCAGTGGTGGTGGAGTGATGGTGTGATGGTATGGGCAGCCATCTGTTCGGATTGACCAGTCAGATTGCTCTTCGCTCCGAAGAAGATTAACTCGGCTCAGTACCAGTTTGCTTAGGAACATGGTCTTCATCGTTTCTGGAGTAGACGTTCACAACGAAATATGATATTTCAGCAGGATAACGCCCCGATTTGTGCGAGTGGTGACTCTAGTGGGTGGCTGCAACGTCATCATATTCCGACTCTGAATTGGCCGGCCAATTCGACACCTCAATCCGTTAGAAAACATTTGGGTCTATATGATGCGCTATATCTACATGAATAATAAGCAATACAAGACCACTGCTGAGCTAAAAAAGGAGATTGTGGAGACCTGGCATGCCGTTGACGGCAACCTCGTGAATAAGCTGACTTCAAGTATGACCAATCCTTTAATTCAACTCATTGAACGTCGACGAGGCTCTACTGATTACTAAAATTGTTGTTCCTGTTTAAATTTGTTGTTGTAAACCATGCAGAACCTTCTTTTGCTTTGTGTGTCTGAAGTGTGATCCCTTAAGGAAAACATTTGGTCAAGAAAATAAAGTTTTTATAAAGTTCAACTCCAACTTTTATAGAGTTTTTTCAACTTAGAAGTTCTTGCTATGTCTTTGCTTTTTCCGTTACACTGCAACTGTAGTGAAATTTTGTTCGAAGCGGCCACAATTCCTAGAAAAACGAAAAACACAAAAATTTGAGTGGATCTATCATTATGTCCGGCAGTATAGTTAAATTGTAAAGTGATGTTCACTTGCATGACTAAAGTGAATGGAATCTGCTGCTACCAAGAAAACTAGTCGAGTACGGCGCGAAATCTTCGTATAACTCACGATCCTCACCAGTTCATTTGAACATTCAGCTGGAATTGTAGGCAGATAGCGTTACCTACTCTTATGAATACCGAATCTACCCTCGTCTCCCCTAAGCAAGCTTATCAGTGGCTAAGCTTCATCCAGTGAGGTTCCGTCGTGAGTATTGCTTCATGCAATCGTCGAGGACCCAGTTCCTCGACGATTGCGCAAATTTCATTTGTTCTTGGTTTGCAAAAGGCAAATTTCATTTGTTCTTGGTTTTGAAGCTACAACACAACATTAGGGAACTACAAACGTAAGCATTATGGTGTCGTTCAAAACTCGTGTTAAACACACACACACACTTTTAGAAATTAAAACGCGCATTCAACAAGAAAAAATATTGTAGTTCTCGTACACCACTTAATCTTGTTCAAAATAGGTCTACTAGGGGTAGTCTGTCATTGGAAGAACGAATATCATAGTCGTTCTCTGCGGAACTGCCTTATAAGCCCGTTATGTTAAGTTAGAATTGCCCAAGGCCCTGCGAAATAGCGCGCATTGGTAAGAGACGCAGAGACTCCGCCTCTTATCGATGCGCGCTCTTTCGCCGTCTCTAGTCTGCAGCAGAGGTTAGCCAGGGCGCAAGCCTTGAAATCTCGAAAAGCCTTGAAAACTCTGTTGTGTGCTCATTTCCGCAGAAAACGACCACGATACCCGTTCTTCCCATGGCACATTATCCCTAGTAGACTTATTTTGAACAGGATTAAGTGGGGTACCATAAGTACAATAGTACCAAAATTAGTATACGTTGAGTATATTGCATGATTTTTGAATCTTTGTCGGCCTCAATGGTAGACGGTAACTTTCCTTTTTTTTCATATGCACATAAAAATTTTCTGTGGTTGCTAATACTTTTGTAGCTAAGAAGCACTATTTTGCTCAAAGTACACATGTCGCAGCATACGTAAGCGCCTGCATATTAATTATTCTTCGAGGACATCCTCTAACTGCCTATTACACTGACTAGAAAAGATGTCTGCAAATCAAATTCAACCTTAATCGAAATGATAATCGGTAAATAAACCGCTCAGCGAATTTTTTTCTCTTGAAATGGCTATGCTGATAAGCTGTTCATGAATACCAAACTTACGCTCTGCCCACTATCTTCACTGGGTAAGCTTTTTTATCCATAACCTTACCAGTCATAAATCCGGCCTCGGAACGATCGATATCTTGCACAGCAAAAGGGCGGCGCGCACCACCCGCGGCAGTCTGGCGTTCAAGTACAGACTGCGACGCGCCGGGGCGCATCGGTGGGTGCCGCCACAGCCCAGTGCCTAGAGGATCGGACGCAGGCGAGCGGCGAACGGACAGGCGAACGGCGATGGCCAGAGCGCACGGCTTTTATAGCCTCAGATGCTTGTGCGCTGAGTCCAGTTTGAACGAATCCGCGGCGACAGACTGGGCAGCACACACCTTATAGAGGAGTGGCTGAGGAAACGGGCGCCCATGGGGATTTTGAAAGGAGCGAAGCTCGCGATTCCCGGCACACCTCTTCGCTGTAGGGGGTACCTGTTGCTTTTTTACTGATCGCTTTACTAAAGGCCGGAAAAATACTTAGGTCTTATGTTTCACTTGTTTCATAGTTTTGTGCCATAGATGTTGATTAAAAGAGAGGAGCAGCAGAGCGTTTTGCATCCAGAGAAATGATATAGGGAGTTACATATAGCTGATACTAGCACATGTAATGAGGCAAATAGACAGCTTCGGTTTGTTGTAAGTGTTGATGGTCTGAAATTGAGTCCTGTGATAGAAAGCATAATAATAACAAATATGTGCAAAAATATTGGCAGAACGCGAACTCAAAATCAAAAGCCGGCTAATGTGCTCCCATGCGGCGGCAATTCTACCAAGTGCGCGCCGATGCACATCTCGTGAGCTGCTGGCATGGCCCTTCACCCTGTCAAAACGACATAGCAAAACCACGAGTTAGGAACCTTTCCTTGTTAGAAAAAATAAGAATTAGTAGAAATAATTAGGGATGTGTTTTGTAATGACTATTCACAGCCGCGCAATCCTGGTGTGATTTCCTTTTTTCCATCTTTAAATCGGTTTCGGACGCATAGCTTATTAGCAACTGATACTGGTTGATCCACTTTTAACTTTTCGTTTTTCCTTTTTTATTTTCCTGAGCTTTTTTAACGGAAATAAAACTCGTGGGATGGATAATGTTCGGTTGGGTGAGCATGAACAGCGCGTTGTAATAAATAGCTATCCAGCGGCCACGAATTTTGCGTGGGTGAATAAACAGACGGTCCATCTCTAGATTTAGGGAGTTTTGAACTCCCGCTGCTGCGAGGCGCGTCATCCTTGATGATGCGTGGTACAATTAACACACCGAAAACCTCTCCGTCGCTGGTCATTGCGCCGGGCCCATTCATTCTGCGGCACCATTCCCCGAATACATTGTCTCAAAATCCCGTAAAATGAGGTGCTTTACAGCGACGGAGTATGAGTACGATACAGTGCCGTCAAACGATGCATATACATCTATAATGAATCGTTGTGCCAACCGTGCGGTGATACAGTTATATACCATCCCTTAGCCCTAGTTTACACTTTCGCCGCCACGCGGCGCGGCACCACGACTCCCATAGATATCGATTTTTCGCGCCGCCCGGTCGATACCTATACTGACCATCGTGCCGCCGCGCAGCGGCGCAAGTGTAAACTAGGGGGGAGGCGGCAGCGATACTCATTTTGGCGCGTGCGGTCGCGCGCGCGTGTGTGGCTACGGGCGGAGCCCTCGCTGCTTCTCTGGCGGAGAGGACGAGTTTTACGCGAACGTACCGAAGCTGGGTGAGCTGGAGCGCGAGTGCGTGGGGGCGGTCAGGATGCACTGATGGGCACAAGGGTGGGTGGGAAAAGGTAGAATGTGCAAGCTTTGTCTCGTAAGGTGGAGTAGTGGAGGACAGGTAGTGCTAATCAATCGAGTGATATTAGGATGGAACGAAAGAGTGAGGGAGAGGTATGTAACTGGTTAAACACAAATGATGAAGAAAGTTCAAAATCAAAAACTAACGATAACTAATGGATCCATGATTAGGGGTTTTAAAGGTAGAAACCTTTATTTTTAAGTTGAGAATTGCATGTGGGAGAATGTTCAATTATTATTAAATAGAATATTCATTTGAGGAGTGGGTCCAGTATGTTTCGAGCGTCGCCTACAGCGGTTACGCATTTAAAAAAGATACTGTTTGTTTGGAGGCCTAATGCACAAAAAATTAGCGACCTATAAAATTTGGACTTTCTGATATTTTCTGCGAAAGTTTCGAGGGATTTTGTAACTTCGCCAAAAGAATAAGAAAATTTCTTCGTATAATATGAATATGAGGGATTTTGTAACTTCACCAAAAGAATAAGAAAACTTCTTCGTATAATATGAAAACAAAATGAACCTGATAACAGTAGAAGCTCTAACCACTAGCGAGCATCACGTGCTCGCTTTGAAACGAGACTCCACGACACTTCTCTTTTTCTCTTTTCTCTTTCTAACTCAGTTAAAAAACCCTTTTTCTCTTACGCAAGCCAAAGCGGTTCAGCCAATAGGTTGAGACGTGCATTCGCGCTCTAACACGTTGGACGATCGGACAACTCCTACTTGTAGCTGCAGTGGCTAGAGAAGACCCCGCCTGCAGCGCCGCGCCGCGACCGCACGCATGGCCGCAAGTGAGTATCGTTGCTCGCAGCCAAACTAGGGCTTACCCGAATCGGGTGGGCTGCCATAGGGTGGCATTTAAGTTCGTTCGTCCGCGCCATGCAACCCTTCTGAATTCGCTCGAGAACTCCGACCTCATAAACAACAACCGATTTTGTCGCGAAGAGGTCAGCTGACCCCCTTCAGGGCAAGCTACGCCTTCAGCCTGCAGCTTCCTCTCGCAGCTCTCTTAAAGGAGACACGTATGAACCACTTGAGCAGAACGTTCCATTTTCTGAAAATAAGGCTGTTTACTAATTCGAAGGCGACATTTTTGTGTTTTAGAATTTGTATGGTCCAGGTAAATACAGAGGAATAGTTGGGGCCGTCAACCAACACAACACCCATTACATAACTTCTCGCTATTTTCCGTATGATGTGCGTTGGCTCAGTGGGTCGAATGCGTAAGTTGAAAGGTTCTTCGCTGCAAAATAGGTTTATGAACAAGCTTTTTGAAGGATATTGGCATCGCATTTGAAGAACTTCACCTTGTAGGAGTGCGATTGAAGCTGCCAGCCTACTTGGACGAGAAGTTGTTTTTTCGGCTCGGAAGAAGGATGCGTTCTTATGCTATGTTGAAGGGGACGTAACGCCGTTCCAAGGCAACCTTCGCACTATATTCACAGGCTCCTTCTTTGCGGTATGCGGTCCTAGGTTTACTTCTCATATTGAAAAGGCAGATCACTGTTTCAGTGCTCCGATCCGTAATGGTCCCCATTGTACTGTGGAGCTTTCCATTTGTAGGGTTACATTGATGAAAAGCGAAAACACTGCAGGGACCTGAACAAACGCTATAGCCGCGTGCACACTTTGCAGCGGGCAGCGGGCAGTGGAATGTGGGCGGAGCTACTCTCGCACACTGCGGCACATGCCCGAGTCATTCCTCGCTGCCACTGCCGCTGCAGCCGCTGCCGGCAGCACTGCGGCAGCGGAAGTGTGCACACCCCTTCACTGCGGCGTCCGCTGCCGCAGTGTGACTCCGCCCCTCTGCGCTATGCTTCAGCGTGGCTGCCGCACACAAGACGTTCTTGACTAGGGTACCACGTTTTCAAAAAGGTTACCGTATCAACAATCGTTGCGGGACCATCATGTCTTTGATGCAGCGCTGGCATCATGCCAACTCCTCGGTAACCAATAATGGAGCTGCTGGGGTACGGAAAGGAGGGATTTCATACTCTCTGCGGAGCTTCTGGATGGGAAATTTTGTGAGGAAGTGCTATTGCTATTGCTATTTGGTGGTTCTACAGAACTAACCTTTAAGAGTGCTCAGGTAGTATCACCCAAGAACAATCTTCGTGACTTTTCTGGATTATGCAGAAGTCACGCCGACTTACCCTACAAGCAGCTGACTGCCTAAATGATAAAAAAGTGTTGGGTACGGATCTAGACTGCTAAGAAAGCAGATCAAATATCTTGATCCTTTGTAAGGAAACGAACAGTAAATGATAGAGGATCAGGTGATCATGTTTCTGCAAAGCATTCATTTCGGTCAATCATTCTTACTTCTGCTGTTTACACAGAGAGAAGTTCTCAAAACGGTGTAGCAGCGGTTTCCTCAGGTAGACGTTAGAACAGTCATTGGAACAGTTTCTTTCCCTTTGCTAGAACTGCTGAGCATATTTTTTTATTGGGAAGAGACAGCCTGTTTCTGGAGAGCTGGTATAATGTAAATGAGGCGCTTCCGCAAATGTGTTTCATTTTTTAGGAATATAATACAAGATGTAACCATACATGCGTGGTGAATATATCGCTTGAACGTCTTAGATCTTTGTTATGCCATCGCTCACCCCGAGCGACGCCTAATGATGTGCTCCCATATTGATCCCAACTCGCCGCGCGATCAATATGGGAACATATCATTAGGCGTCGCTCGCGGTGATGGTATAACAAAGGCCTTGGCTCTACAATGCTCAACGACCTAGTAGACGTTCAAGGTGAATGTAACTGATTCGAGGCAGACCTATCCCGTGGGTGGCCATCTAACCATATTGCATCGCTCTTATGGGTTACAGAATTCGGACACATTTTTGCAGTTATTGCAGTTAAGCGTTATGACGATCTGTTTCACCTAACATGCCGTGGAACACACCATAGTGAGTTTTGATGATACAACGTGGGCACTCCTGCAGTCCAGCATTAGAGAGTCGCAAGTAGTAATTCTTCCCAAGACGCTCCATCTAAGACCTCAAACAGTATAAAACATCTTCATTCCGTCGTTCCGCAGCTACATTGTTGATTATTGTGCAGTTGGCATAGCGCCAGCGCTGAACCAGAGGCATGATGGTCCCGCAACGATTGTTGTTACGGTAACCGTTTTGAAAACGTGGTACCCTAGTAAGAACGTCTTGTCTGCCGCACTGCCGCAGCAGAGTGTGTACGCGGCTTATGTCGACATATGCTTTGAAAAATGATTGAAAAAATGAAAATGGATAATGTGCCACCATCACCGTTAAACGCTAAACGTCTGGGCTGGAACATATAGTAAGATAGGAAAATAGAAGGTAGGAAGGTAGGAAAAGGCCAAGTTTCTCCATCGTAATTGCAGAGTCGGATCAGAAAGGCAGCATTGCCCAATGTTTAGTCATCTTGAACCGTCCAAAGAAGCAAATGCTCTTTGAAGAACAAACATTTTGGAGGAAGGTTCATCTACAGGCAAATGAAAAAGGCCAGCTCGCAGTGGCACTTTGAATGTGGTATCATGACATATCACGGGGTGCAACTCTAAACAGCGACTTCAATCGGAACGGAGTTACGGGGCATTTTCCTTCTTGCTCTGATTTCGGACTGCTTAATCAAAGGCTGATAAACGGCTGTGTTCTCAGATTGATCGCAAACCTCGCTGCGGTAGGCCGACGTTGATGCAGTGGATAGAACAGCAGCATGGTTGGAGGTAGAGAACCTTTGGTACGATTCCCCTAAGACACGGTAGTTTTGCCCTTCATCGCTAGGTCAAAGCCGCAGATGTACCTTTCATATTCGGAGCTCTCTCTTCGTAAAATATTATCTAGATGTTTCGATTACCTCTGTGCCGAAAGGGTTGTAAGGTGGACCAGTATTTATGGAGCGGCCCAACGTTTCGAACCTGATTGTCGTCTTCGGAGGCTTAACAATGGCTTGAGGATTCGGATCTCGCTATCTATTCGATCAAGCGCCCCATCGGCCTTTCGGATACTGTATTGAGGCATAGTAGAAAATCCCAAATCCATGCATCGTAAACTCACCCGCTGATCCACCGCTTGTGCAGAGCAACGCCGTTGCAAAGTTGGTGTTTTTGTATGTTTCATAGTAATAAATTCAGGAGATTTTTGGAAGGGGAACAGTGAGACTTAACTCTTTGCAAATCTTTGGTAAGAAGTGTGAACTTTGTTCTAGTTGTTTAAAGCTCCACTGACATAATGTAATTTGTCTGACAATTTGTGAGCATATGAATATTGGTGAAGGCGCATTCGGTTCTGGCGTGGTGGTCGTAATTCAGCAGTAGTGCTCTGCCTTCCATCTTCCACAAGGTGTCCTATTTTGGCCTCCTACAAGCAGGTTTACTTACGCTCGAAACTCTTGTTCCTTAGAGGACGCAAACCTACTGGTTTTGTTTTCCGGGCAAGATGCTTATTTTTATGCAACCAACGGTGTTGGATTCAACACACCATCCTCAATTCATATTGAAGACTTTTTTGAACGCTTCCTGCTCGCAATCAACGGGTGCTAAATGCTGATAAATTTCAATTCTTTTACCACTAATGTCTCATTCTCTGCTTTCCAACTATAGCTCAATCCAGGCTGGAGAAGTGTGCTTCAAATTGCAGCGAAAGAAATCACTACAGCTGCTTTGCGAGAGCGGTTCCATCTAGGTTGAAGCAAAAACACATTTTTTAGATCGATATAATAGTGGAGTTTATTGGATGCAAAGATGAACGTCAACGTTATATTGTCTGGAGTGATCGCTGGGAATTCATTTTGGACAAGCATGACATTTTCGTAGGCTGTGGTATGTGGTCATAGGATCCAGTGGCCAGCGATTGTCAACGTCGTAAATGGTGTTTCAGACTACGGTCTGTATCGCATTGAGGCGATAAGACATTTTGAGGCAAACGATTTTCCTCGTTGGAAGGCGACGAAAATACACCAGCTCGTCAAAAAGATTGAAAAGAGCAAGACGCGCTCGGCGAGTTCATCGGTAAGTTGCGTCGGTTTCGTATGGATAGCGCTTCCCTTATAGATTCATTCTTCGTCTTTATTTAGATCCGTTCATAGAATTGCTCTATCTTCCTCAAATTTCTATGAGTACCAATTTCTCTAACACTCATATCAACATCCATCGTCAGACAAAAAAATCAGTCATTCGATTCAAAATTCTTTAACCAGGTTGTAGCGTGAGAAAGGTTCCCGTAAGTCGGGAACAAAGCACGCCGACCCTAATTTGTAGTAAGGGTATCTCGCACCCAGGCTGCTCAAGTCATCGTCCAGTTCATTTGCTTTCGCACAGCATGGAGATCTTCGATCGAATTTTGGACCCGTCCATTTCAGTCCAACAAACCCTCCAGCAGTCAGTGTGGGCTTGTGTCTGGAGATGGCACCATTGATACCACACTCCGGCGCACGCCTGGCGCGAAAACATAACGAAGAACAGAATCCTGCGCATTTCGTCTTCCTCGAAATACGACGACACGACATCCCGGAACAGGTGTCTGGCTGGGTGCGAATGCCTTACTCCCAAGAAGTCCAGTGCGACCTGCCTAAATCAACCCGGTGGAGGTTCTCATCTCTGTCAGGGTATGCCGGGGCGTAGAGCCTTTACACAATTCCGTCACCGGCCACTGTTTGCCCAACCTACGTAAACCCATTTAGGCGAGCTAACGGCGCTCGGAAACCGCGTCACAGATTCCAGAATCGTTATCTGGAGTAACGTCATCTAAAGACCTGAAGTGTGCTCGGGAAGTTTTACCTTAAGGTAGCCGGATAATGGAAAAACTGGTCACGAGCGAATAAAAAATATATAAATAATCTTGAGTTGACCGATCGCTTGTAGAATAAGTGTGACTTTCTATAATATTGCTTGCTGAACGTTATTGACCCCTGAGCTATGAAGAGATTGCTTGGGAGTTTTTGATTTTCTTTGAAAAGATATAGAGCGAAGAAATCGTGTCCCATGAGGTGTGCAATGCATTCTGATGTCGAATAATTGTGAAGAATACAGGTGCTTTATTATGGACATCTGAGGAATACGTGCAGAGCATGACTTATCGTTAGTCCAGAAGAAAATTTTGATTTAGATCAGAGCGATTACCTGCTCGTATTAACCAAAGTGTTGTAATTTGCGATTTTTTTAGTATCGCTATAGTGCCGACTGCTTGAACAAAGCTTTTCTCGCACGCAACAATCAAGGTTTTTGGCTGGTAGTACGAACATACAAGTTTACGCCGCGCGCGCGGCGGCCTCTGCCGCACACGCGACGAGCCGCCAGTGACGCATCCTTCCTGGATGGGCTGTTATAGGGAAAATGGAGCTCTAACAAACTCCTGAGTTACGCTGTAGTGTATCTAAATATGTGGCTTCTAGAAGGAAAGTCTTTTAGAAGCTTCTTGTCATAAAGGGAGAATAAGTCTTCTAGCAATGGAAGCAATTGTTTATTTCTTCGCTTAGGTCATACAATTCCCTCTCGAAATATCCATTTTTCTGATTAAGTGCACTGGCGAACCCTCAAATAGGGTAGCAAAAGAAACTTTTGCGGTCACAAGAGCATTAGACTTCATGACTGTAGCAGCATATACTATGGAGCATACTTGCCGCAGCAGTCGCCGCGGCTGCCGCGCGCTTTCGTATGTTCAGCTTGCTCCCCAAGGTTTTTGGATCTTCATTTATGTGGCTGGAAAAAGTGGATTTTCAAGAGAAATTTTATTCATTTTCAAGGGAATTTAGAATACTATTAACGTACACCACATAGTTTTTCGACGTCTTCTTTAGTGGGACATCAAAGAAAGTGGGTTTTATTAGCTGTTAAGGAGAAGCTTACTAAGAAAATGCATTTGCTTGCATCAATTTTATGTGATCTTGGGCACCTGGTGATCATTCTTGAATTCCGTTTTATGTTTCTGCAACCCCCTCATGAATCACCTATTGAACCAGTGGTTCAACATCCACAAACAGTGGAAGCCGTTGTCCGCAAAGCGTCATTCATGAGAAAAGGATCTGTAAGTTGTCATATCGCGCTTGTAGTGTATGAGGAGGCGCCGGCTGGCACGTGCATTCGATTCAAGGTTCCTGGTTTGGTATTCCCGCCTAGGCCAACCAAACTGGTACCAGGCTTGTCTGATAAGGATAAAACACTGGCTTGTCCACCGGCTGGTGCCACGGGCTATTATGTAGGCGAAATACACATCCATACTGCCGCCACGACTTCACGTAGAAGTGGAGTGACGCATTCCAAACGGGGTTGACCAACACCGTCCTTTGTCCTTCATCCTCAAGTTATCAGATGTTAATCACATGTCAAAAAATTCGTCCTTCATACTTGGGGAAATTCGTCCTTCATATTTGGGGCATACCTAGCTGCTTGCTTCTGTTTCGTAGATAGGACCCTTATGAGGTGACTCGAGATCATTTCACTTAACATGCCGTATTTTTGTATGCCTTTGCCGGGCGGCTCCTCTAATTTGCACCGAGTTTGGGCCTCAGTCGCCAGCTTCTCGGTGCTCGTACACCTCAAACTTGGGTAATTAAACTTTGTATATTTACATATTATTTACAATATGCGAGTGTATTGATAATAAGAGAGGAGAACATGAGGGGCTTACGAATGAACTTGAATTGGAACAGCAAACAGTAAGATCCCTTTTTGCGGTACTAAATAGGCGAGTCCTTGCGTGGTAGATGAGAAGCAGGGTAAACCTCACGTTATAAGTTCAAACCTCTGAGCCAACTGATTAGCTTGCCGTTAGTTACAGGAATGTATTGTCCTACAAGAGAGCAAGAGAACGTTAGAGAAGCTATGTAGTTTAACTGAATATTCATATTAGAATATGTATATGAAGTAATCTGAATATACTGCATGAAATATTGCATGAATATAAAGAAAGTATTCTCCATATATTCTGTAGCCTTACAATTTTGCAGTGTTCTTCCCGATCGCGTACATCTTCGGTGGTAATTCAAAGCAATGAAACGAAAAACAGCGCAGAGCGTAGTGAGCCTCAGACGCATGGTAAACTTTCGTTGTAATTTCGTTGACTCCATAGAAGAACTCTCTCCTTTAAGATCTTGATATAAAGGACAATCTGCCTACCGAGAAGTTAGATCATCTGCAGGTCTTCTCGTCCAGCCCTGTAGCCCAGAATGTATGCCAGCCGGTAAGCATAATGGCTAGCCATTCATTGCTGGAATTTGGAGGTTTACTATTATGCGATACCTCTTATTTAGCGGAATCTGAAGAAAACAGACAACCTATGGAATCCCGAGGTTACACCTATGCGTCAGCATTCTTATTCGGAGGACAATTTAGAGGTATGAGGGCGTTGCTCTGGAATCGAATGCTCAGGAATCCAATAACATAGTTGGAATTCTGGCGGTCATGCAGGTTACCTACTTCAGAAAACACTTCGTGTATACATGCATAGATGTCTCGAGTCTTCCGAAGTCAGAGCTGCGCTAAAGGAAGCAGATTCCACATATTTCAAGTGTCTCGTGGATGTGCTGATGGGCGTTTAAGTAAGAGTATTTTAAGATAAAGGAGACGATTTAGTCCTCACAACGACGTTTAGTTGCGATCAAAACTTTTGCGCCAAACGGAAATTGGCGCTATCCTAGAATAGGGTTGGGTAAATTTCAATCACTCCAGCATACAAGAAAAATAATCATAGCACGAATGCCTTACTCGGGCCACACCCGGAGTCCCTTCCCTTGCCTAAATCTGTGCTCTTATCCGCTCTGTCACATTCTAGGTGGCTCACTGAAATTTACCAACTCTCCTATTCTGGTATTGCGCCCGAAAATCACATAACACGTAATCTCTGCTTCTTGCAATGTGCATACTCCTGCGCACCACAGCATTGTATTATCGAACGCAGCATCCATAATATCGTCTCGTTGAGTTTTCAACACTCATCTATTAAAAGAAGTGCGAGAGGAAGTTTTACCATTGCATATCGTGGGGAAATTCTAGCATTTTGCGACAGCTACAGTGGCGTCCAAAAGTTTGTGAACTTCTTCCTCTTCATGCTTGAGGGCGCTTGCGTTTCTGTCACAGCTCTCACTGGAAGAGCCAAAATATAAATAATTTGGATATGTGGATGCAAATAAGGCCTTTATAAATATGTTTTGATCTACGTTCGTCAGACTCGATTTTTTGGGTAGGTGTAAGATCAGTCATGCGCGACCGTCAAAGGTGAGTTGCTGAAGCATCGATTGTTTTCATTAATACAGTCTATTATGAAGTCCCTATCGTAGCATTTTAACATGCTGTAGTTCTGAGCCATTCCTATATCATGCGAAAAGGGAAGAACATCTCAGCTGAAGTAATAGAAGCAACTTTTTGGCTTGTCCAGAAGAGAGTCTCTTACCACCAGGTGGGGTTACTTTTCAGATATGGGATTTCAGCAGTTCCTGAAAGTCAGGATAAGGAAGCAGTATGGAGCAGTGAACCATGCCTTAAGTCAGACATGCATCTGATTACGACTTATAGAGACGACTCTGTCATCTTGGAGATGTCGAGGACTAACACATCGCTGGGCGCCGTCGATCTAGGGAAGCCTATAGCCGATCACCACGGCTTATAAATGGGGCTGTGCGTGAACGTAGCTGAATTTTAATGGACTGTAGGGAAATATTAACAAACATTTCAGTAACGAAAAGAATTGGAGGACTAGACTCCGGTTTGCGAAAGAGCATTTTGAGCGAGTTGGACGGGGCAGATTGGAAAAAAGTGCATTTCAGCGTCGAAAACAAGTTTGATGTGTTTGTTGTTTGTTTGTATTAGGTTGGAAAAAAGTCTCTTCACACTTCGAATTCTTTTTTACCCTTCTCCTTGTAAACGCACTAGCCAATGTTGATTGCTGATTTCGTAATCCTATCACACGTGTCTACCGTTCGCACGCGGACACAGGTTAAGACTCTTCTTGTAATTCGTTATCCATCCAATCTTTCGGACTCAATGCCAGATCTACCTCATGACCATTTTCAGCACGGCATTCTTCATGAATTCATTAAAGAATCCACAGCACGTCAGGCAGCAGACCAAATTAACCATATATATGGCTTGGGATCTATTACTCAACGCACCTGTTATGAGTGGTTCGGAGAGTTTTTAAAGGGAGATTATTCACTCGAGAACAAAGCATGGTCAGGAAGGCCAACTGAAATGACATGGATGACACTGAACTACGCCATCTTCTCCGTACCGATAGTAGGCAAACGACACGTCAGCTGGCAGAGAAGTTCGAAGGGTCTCATAGGATAGTAGGAATCCATCTAAATGGTCTTGGCTTTGCATGGAAATTTGGAGCTTGGATTCCACATGCCCTGTCAGACACTCAGAAAGGTCGACGGCTCTCCATCGCTGCTTCTGTTCTGTCAGATAAGAAAATCGTTTCTTCCGCGGATTGTGATAGGCGAAGAGTCCTGGGTATTGTATGCCAACATCCGAAGAAGAAGACAATGGGTACAAAAAGGGAATATCCAAAGCCTGATCTCAAGCCCAATGTTCACGAAAGGAAGATTCTCTTGAGTGTTTGGTGGGATATCAGAGAAGTGATTTACTGGCAAACTCTCAGAAGTGGAGAGACACCTACTGCGGCCAACTCCACAAAGTCGTCGCAATTCTCTAAGAAAACAGGCCGGAAAAGTCAAGGGTGATGATCCTGCATGACAATGCAAAACCACATGTTGCAAGACTCACAAGAGAAACAATAAAGGAGCTGGGCTGGGAGGTAATGCCACATCCACCGTATAGCCCTAACCTCGTTCGTGCCGACTACCATCTCTTCCGTGCTCTCAAGCAAGAAATTGGAGAGAAATATTTTGGAACGGATGAAGACCTCAAAAATTGGATTCAGCAATGGTTGACTCCAGAACTGCAGTCTTTTAAGCGAGAGGAATTGGAAATTTACCCAGTCTTTGGAGAAGTGTAGTAGAACAAAATGGAGTTTATTTCAATTGATTTGACTTTGTAGTTGTGAAGTAATAAATCTTTGAAAAAAATGAAAAGACTTTTTCCAACCTAATATCTGATGGAGCTCACTACTTAAGACACTCGAAAGGCATCAAGGATATGACGTAGTGTATCAAGTGCCAACCAGTGAACACGGCGGGGAAGTGTTATGCTCTGAGCATGCTTCCGTGAATATGGAACTGGTGCTATTTAAAACAGAGTTATGGACTCCAATTGCTACTTGGAGATTTTGTGTAATGTCATGCTTCTACTCGTTAGAAAAGCGTTCCACACGGCGTGGATTTTGCAATCATGTTTCGGAAGCGGTGAAAGAGTGGTTCAATGATCTGGAGCTCGTCCCACATCGTGGTTTTCTCAGCCATCAGAACCCAACTGATAGTATTTGGGAACGTCTTATTAAAAGCACAGTGGGTTTCACAGCAGGAGATAACTCCGAAAAGTTCGAGCCAGTCGAGATAGAAATAAAAAGAGGTCGGATCCTGCGTGATCAAAAAACTTATGAGTCCATGCCAAGGCAGTGTGTGTGTCTAAGCTTGGGTTCTCCCCTGGTAAAAATAGCCAAGCTCTTTGCTTCTGCGTAAAAGAATGGGAAAAGAAGGAGGAAATTGAGACACTTCATCCTTTCGTGTCCATATACAGCTTGGATGGTTTAAGAGTTCATATCAGAGCAGTAGTTTTGATTTATTCAACACCTATGATATACAGATCGCCTGCTTGATTGCTTTAGAATGGTGGAGCTTGTGCTGCGAGTCGAAAGGGGAGCTTGTGCTGCTGCTCGACTGGGGCTCGTGCTCCCTAGCGCAAGAGAGCCGTCGCTCTCCCCCGTCCTCGTGCATGCCGCTCGCTGGCAATAGTGAGAAGATCCGCTCAGCCTTTTCGAGCGAGATGTTTCGCCTTCAACAGACGTGAGGGGATCAAGGACTGATAGAGATATTATGACTTCGTTACGACACTTCGGGCTACTTGTTGTGGTGTTGCTTTGTGATTGAAAAGGGGGGGGGGGGGAGGGAGGGGGCGCCATGATGTGGGGATAGACCACCAGCCATAGTTTAATACCGAGCATATAGCATGTTGTATCACAAGATACAACACGTCGATTGAAACGCTGATTTCCCTGATAGCGAGAAGAACCAGTTCGGAAGACGACAGCTCCTCGTGGGTGGCTGACGGCTGCTTGGCGAAGACATCCAAGTGCGCGAAGCGTTATTAGACGATGACTCTCCGTATGTGGCTGAAGGCTGCTTGCGTTTTTCCTGTTTCGGTCGTATTGTTGAATTAGCCCATTTTTTCATACTTACCGACTGACAAGGTTGCATGGTCGACCGCTTTTGTTTTTGTCTGGTTTGACCGGTGGACCTATTATTTCATATCAACTAATTGACTTAATATATAGCATGGACGAGTGTTTGTGGAAGATTTATCAGTTTGCCAACTATTCGACAACTGAAATCCGACCATGGTAGCAGATTTTTATCGCAACTACTTTCCTAAACAGTCACCATGACCTACATAGGAAATTGATGATAGAAAATGGTATGGTGATGTCCACCTTAAGCTATGCGTCGTCTAGCCTTGCGACAAAAGAAGCGCACATTACTCGGCTGGCAAGAGGTGAAGATGTAACCTTTTTCTCCCAGGCACCTTTCGCATAGATTTAGCTGCGTCATGCGCGTTCTGCAAGCAGTTCGATTTGGATAGACGTCACATTGTGTGGACCAATGGAATTGGTTGCATAGAGCACAGCTCGAAAGAGGTATGAATGGAGAAAGTACTGGCTGATGGGTTGTTATATTGTGGGTGCGGACTCCTGGTTGTTGTGCTGCGGTACTGGCAGATCTCGAGAATAACGATGGGACGGCTGCGATCGCTCTTCGTGTGATCCCGGGTTGCTGGGCAACGTCTTGCTGGGGCGCGTTTACCGTCGACGGTCCTATCACCGGTGGTTGGGCAGCGACCGTCTAATTTGATCTTCTTGATTTCTTCTCTAAGAGTGTACACTTCATGACGCAGTGTCCCCAGTGCGATGTGAACGAATATCGCGCTGCGCAGTTCAGCTGGTATTGCGGCTCGTCCTTGCTGGAGCAGGTGTCCAGCTCGAGTTTGTTGGGTGAAGGCTTAGCTTCTGCGGGAGAGGGAGAAGATAATCTGCTCGCCCGACGTCTCTTGATCGGAATTTTCGACATTGCTTAGTTCCCGCTCGAGCGAGTTGTCGAAATCGTTCATATCTGTAAATCGTTACGTTTCATGGGTTGGTACTTTTGACGGCTTACGGAATAATCGGTACGTTTCAGCTAAGTATTATGTGCTACGAAATTGAAATGAATTGGATGTATGAAATGAACGACTGCTGAATGAGCTAATATTTAGTATGAAGAAGTTGGCGAATTGAAGGTCGTAATCAAAGAGGTTGGGAGAAACGAGGTGGTACCCGTAAGGGGAGCGCAGTCGAGTGGCTGCTCGAAGGATTGAGAAGGCTTTAAGAAATATTCCGATAGGGAATGGTAGGAGGAACGTTGTAATGTTTTCGTGTGAGCGACCTCGTCCTCTACGGCTTGTGGTGATTGGGCCCGAGATGAGCTTATCGATTGCTGCGATGGACATTACTAACAAGGGAAGGATACTAGGTGACCATGGGACTTTGGGATGAGACGTATATCACTGGATGCGGCTTCGAACGCTGATTCCAAATATATATTCCGTTTCTGCTGTGCGCAGCTGGAGTTATGGACCATTTTCGTAGCAGGCTCCTTTGCCCTCTAGGTCCACGCAGAGCGTGCCAGTCACAAGAGAGCGAGATCGAGTAGGTTTGAAACTGCGCCGCCGTCCGAGCAGTGGTGGCGCAGGGGTTAAGGGGCGGCGTGGTAAGACGGGGTGGTGCATGGTTTGAGTCTCCTGTGGTGTCTGCTACGATCAATCAAAGCTCTCCATGTCAAATTGCAACGGAAAAGGTCACCAGAAAGGACCTATATTCATACTGACCGCTTCATAGTGGAGATCCAATATATCATGAATAGCTGCTAAAAACATGGTGAGAAGACAAACAATGCGTTCCACTAGCATGTGAAATAACACTACGAAATGTTCAAAACATAACAGCTGTTGGCAATGACCGCAGCGGATAAAAAATACATCAGTGCAGCCGCTGTAAGAGCAGTGCTGTACGGTGTCAGTAGGGAAACAATATTCAATTGGTGTATCATACGTCCCGGGGTGACTGTGCAAATATCCTGCAGCTTACCGTGAATACGTGAGAAAAGTTCTGAATCTTGGGGCAGAAAATTGAGTATAAATCAGCGATACAATTCGAAGAATTGAGAGTGAAGTGAAAACTTTATACCGTGTGTCAATACATGAGTTGGGAGACGTTTGTACATGCTTCTGAATGGCAAGAAGAAATGTACGTCTAATGGTTGTATTTGTGATGTTGCTCCTACCGGAATGTTCATCACTTCCACTCAGTAGGATCTACAGGAACTAATGAAATGGTTTCCTTGAATGGCTTCCAGTTGTCGAACAAGAGCAATGTTAATGTGCCGCTGATACCTTCTTCAGATCTGATCCTCTTCTGATTCCGCACTGATATCGTCTTCATCCTCTACCTCGATGCTTCCGCATTGCGCATCTCGCTGGGTGGATGCAGAACCTCTGGCCTTCTCTTGCCTTGTCACAACAGCTGGTGAGAACATAGTTTGGAAGATAAGTCGGCAGTATTGTCCTAGCTGACCCCGTGTGTCGAAAAAGAATTCGCCCAAGGGGTTATTTAAGGCGTTATTCACCCAATTGTATGTATGGGTGGTGGGATTATGATAACCGATTTCGCCATAACGTCACCATTTGACATAGAGAGCATTGGTTGATCGTGGCAGATCTTTTTTTAGGAAGTGCAAAAATACTGCACCAAAGGGGACTGGAACCATAAACCACTATGTCTCACCACTTCGCCCCTCTACCCCTGCGCCACCACTGCTCGGCCGGCGACGCAGTTTCAACCCTACTTGAGCCCGCTCTCTTGTGACTGGCCCGCTCTGCGTGGACATAGAGGGCAAAGGAGCCTGCTACGAAAATGGTCCATAACTCCGTTCACAGATGCGCACAGCAGAAACGGAACATATATTTGGGATCAGCGTTCGACGCCACACGCCGCATCCAGTGGTACGTCTCATCCCAAAGTCCCACGGTCACCTAGTATCCTTCCCTTGTAGCCAGGACGATTAGGCAAATGGAAATCGTGAAGATCATGAATTTTTCAATGCTTGTCCAGAAATCGGTGAAGTCTGAATGTTCAAGATGGAATGCGTTGTTTGAATTCGACTCATTGGCATTCAAAGTTATAAGCTTGTGAATGGGCAGGATTTCGTGAAGTGGAGTTGTCTTGAGAAAATTCTGTGTGTCTCACATCGAGCATGACAGGATTCGTGGAATTGGGCGGCGTTTTTATACATGAAGGACGACGCCCGCGTGTCCAAGGTACATATCGACGACAACCAGTACTGAAATCTAAGACAACCCGTCAATCTGCTTTATCTTCTTCTTTGTGGAACTAAACCGAAGCAGCACCTTCATCTTGCTGGCGTTCTTCGCCTCCTCTTCTTTTTGATGCTTTCGCTCTTTCTTCAAAAGCTTATAGTTCACCGCTCTTCCTTTCTGGGGTTTCCCTCCTAGCGACATCACAAGACGTTCCCGAGCTACACTGCGATTCTGAACACTGCCTTCTCGTGTCAACAGCTGCTCCACCTCATAAAAAGCCCAGTGTTAAAGTGTTGGAGTAGACATGAATCTCATTCTTAAGTTTTTTTTTTTGCGGAGAAGTGTGAACGACTGGGAGTTGCATTCCACTTCCGCGATTGTATTCTCAATGTTGGATTGACAGTCTATGAACCAACGTTCACTTTATGCGTTTGTAACATCCATGGATAGGGGAAGTTTTGATTTCGCACTGAAATTTGTCGACGTTGAGCCTGATTTTGCTGAGCTTGGAGTCGATCAATAGAGTAAGCTCTAGAGCTCCGTCTGAAGTCCATACTGTAGCGGTAGTTTTTCTCTTCTGTGCCGACTTGTGTGTTTGGCGGTCGAAGTGGTAAAATTTGATTGATTGGTATATATTACGACACATTGTTTCGTTGACAAAAGCAGCTTGTACTGTCTTCTGCTGAGTTGTATGAACAAGTATCTCTGATTGCAGTCTTCGTTGTGGACCTCTGTGGAGGAGTTGAAGTGCAAAATACATGCTAGCTGAAGCCAAGTTTTGTTTTAGATGTGCTGTGTGACGTAGATTGTGAATGAAGGTGCTTGCTAGGAGAGGCTGTGGAGGAATCTCGATCGAGGTTACCTCTAATTCGGTGGTAGTCATTGATTTTCGAACGCTGCGTGAGAGTTCGATGTTGTAAGTCTTGGGATTACGTTGCCACGCCGTTTCTTCGTACGAAATGCCAACCTCTTGTTTCCATCTAGGACACTTAAACACTTCGAAGAGTTCGTTATCGACAGGTACCTAAAATCCTTAATCAGTGCAGAAGATGATGTCACCACTAGCAAAACACTTGCTTCAGGGTGGTATTTGTTAGACTGCCAATAAAAGGCGCCGCTAAAGTGTGGTGATCTATGTGGTAGATTTGTGGCAGACAAATATAGAACAGTGGCGATGATGCGATATAAGGAGAACCATAAAATGTCACAACATATTCAAATTTCACTTTTCTGCAGTTGACTTGAAGCGAGTTATGGCTAAGAACGCAAGCGTTCACAAACTTGGATGCCGCTGTAAATTTTTGAAAGCTAACGAATTTCGCTGAAAAATGAGGGCCGGGCACCTGCATTATTTTTTGGGCAACGTTTAGTTTCTGAACATTTCACCATGCATAAGGGCTTTGAATCCTGGTTTCAGGCTCCGACTGGTCTAAGCCCAATTCAGATTGGAAAGATGTGCTTTGTTGTCCTGTGCGCTCTTCTGTGGTGCTGGTATGGCTATTCTTTGACGGGAATACATAAATAATCTACGGTATAAACTGTAGCAAGGACCGCTGCATTCAAGATGCAGGTTTTAATATATTGAAAAAATGTGTGGACTGTTTTCTCTATTGGTTAAATGTTCGAGTGTGTCAATTCCATTCCATGAATTCACTCTTTCATGCAATCATACCTGCTGGGTGTTATTTGGCATAGGAAGTTGTTCAATATTGCTTGTTTACATGCTTAGTGAGATTATGGCTGAAGCGATTCTTCGTCCTACGTGTGTATTCATATAGAACGAAGGGCGTACGCTCTTCCTCTCCCACCGAATCTGGCCTTCACTTGCCCATTGTGACTTTTTGACCCACATGTAGTTTCCTCT
Source organism: Heligmosomoides polygyrus bakeri (assembly GCA_947359475.1). NCBI lineage: Eukaryota > Metazoa > Nematoda > Chromadorea > Rhabditida > Heligmosomidae > Heligmosomoides > Heligmosomoides polygyrus. Next base: position 78,290,780 of record OX375868.1, read on the forward strand.
GTTGTGTACACATTTTATGTACATATTGTTTTAGTTGTATCGGTCATGAAAGAGCCGATCTGTTATACATGTAAATTTTTTAGGGGGATACCTTAAACATAAAACGTGGCATAGTGTAGATGCCTCTTTATCGGTGCTACTGCTCTCTTTTTGGTTTCATCCTGATTTTGTTTTCTGTTTGTTCTCGGTGAAGCGGTTTGATATTTGCTTCATAATGTATCAGTATTGCTGTGCCAGTGTTTGGACTAATCGTAAGGTTTCTCAGGTGTCATTGAAGTTACAACATGTAAAAATCTTCTTTATCCGTTGCTGTTGGTTCTTTTCACGAACATTCTTTGAAGTTATGAAGCATCACTGCAATTTTCGTATTATGTGCACATATAAATACTATGTAATAAAGGTTTCTATGACATTAAGTTGATGCGCCGCAGTGATTATTTTTGTAGAAACTGTTGTGATTGGTCCTCTGCTCGTGACGATTCTCAACTCCGCTCCACTTTTTCCCGACGTTATGCAGTGGATAAGCGCTGCGCGCGAACCTGGCCTATCCAAGCAATGTTGCCGAGTGTGGGGACACCAGCACGAAGCTGTGCACCGAGATTGTTATAGCACTTTGTTCGGCTTACGTTTCGGCGGTTTTACCTTCTTCGGAGCCTAGAAGAGTCCAAATAACACTTGAAGAACTCTCTCAAAGGTCATTTCTTCCTACAGAAGGAAAGGTTCAAAGGTGAATGGAATAAAAGCGATGTGGAGAAACGACGGAGGGCTAATCTTTGTGATGGAAACAGAGGAGGACCACCAGTCGTCGTCAGATGGAGGTGGACGTTGGTGAATTACTTAAGCTCTAAGGACCACCTACCCTGATGACCTCCTAGGGTATGACCCTGTAGGTCAAATCCCGCTGAGGCCGACAAAAGGTCCAGCTCTTGTGCCACCACTACGTCCTCCAAAGGCCGCCTAGGTGCTCCTTCACACTTATACACAGCGGCCTTCCTGCTTCTCCGACGTACTCTCTGCATCCCCTGCATGACATAAGGTACACCACTTTACGAGGTAATGAAATCACCTTGTTTTCCAAAAGGACACACTACACACGAGGGGTAGGACCGCTGCGGTCATACAATCGGTTGCGAACGAGTTGTCGGGGGACGGTCAGGAGGTAAACCCGCCCCTGCTTGGGGGCGTGCGATTTTCCTCTCATCTCCCTTGCCCACCCACCCCAACCCCCTAGGCTTCACCGAGAGCCTAACGGCTGCCTTACAAAATCTTTGACACGCAAAACAAAAGTTCCCTGTCCTCAGAACAGCGGTTGTACCTCCTGATGCCACGCCGCCCAGTAAGGGGCGGGTGTATCTCCTGTCGCGCTGCCCGAGTTGTCCTTTCAAATTCATAGGAGTGACATATACCACCCTTAGCAATTTATGGAGATCTGCTTTTGCTACTAGGTTAATCATTGCTTGGTGTTTCCCTAGTCAGGCGGATATGCTCGGAGTGCTTATTTAGCAATTAAAAGCAGACATCCACTTCAGCCTGTGTAGAACACATCATAAAGCAGTCATCTATATACCGACTGTAAAAGATTGTCCCGCGCTCCAAAACTGAAGGTCCCACTTCAATCATGAATGCCACTGCTAGGACAGGGCTAAGCGCTGGCCCATTGCTAGGCCTCTAATTTGCTTATACAGGGTGCGCCATAAATATGGTCACTTCTTCGCGCGTCATTTTTTGTATTTGTTTGTGAACGTTTTTATGTTTCCATTGTTTCTTCGGATTCTACGTGTCAGCTTAAGCGTATATAGTGTTTTTGCATCTACACACTGCTTCTATCAATGGTAAAGTCTTCTTGTCAAAGAAGCGCAATCTTGGATCCGAGAAGGGCAGGACTTTCTGTTCCCAACATAGCTCGTCTGCTGAAACTGCACAAGATGACAGTCTATTGCTGTGTGGAACGCAGCTCTCGTTGATCGTTCCCGACCTGGCTGCCCGGTATCCGTAGCTACGAGCAATCTTTGAAAAATCGTGAAAGAACAATTCAAGTGGAATCCAGGCCGCAGAATGGCAGAATGAGAAAGATGGCATACGAGCTCAAGGTATCGGCTACGACGATGAAGCGAGTTGCTAAGAATGAACTTGGACTATACCCCTACAAGTTCCGTCAACTGCACGGACAAATGCCTGCACAGATGGAAGGAAGAAGAAAAAATGTCCAAGACTCCTCGAGCGGCACGACCACTGCACGACGCTCTTCACTGATAAGAAACTTTCTTTCAATTGAGTATGAGTAATTGAGTAATTGCAGTTGAGTAATCGCATATTGACTGCCAAAACTCGCAGTTATTGGCTGAAAGTGGTGGGGATGCAGACACCGTTAACAGAAACTCTCACGCAGCTTCCCTGATGGTTTGGGCCGAAGTTTGCGCCACAGGACGGACACGATTGGTTTTCGTTAAAAAAGGGGCCAAGGTCAACACTAATGTCTGCGTGAACGACATTGTGATGAAGGAGTTGCTTTCCTAGGCTCAAGAACACTCTGGAAATACAAAATGGACCTTTCAACAGAACGGCACACCTTCTCATAAGTCCAAGAAGACTCAGGAGTGGTGCGCAAGGAATCTTCCTAACTTCATCCCTGTTTCTGAATGACCGACAAACTCGTAAGATTTGAGTGTTATGGATTACTGCGTTGGTTCATTCTAGAGGGTGAAACCTGCGCTAAAAGGCGCGCTACGATTCGAGGATTGAAATCTTCACGGGAAAAGTATGGAAGGAAATTCCGTAAGCAACCTTGCGTGCCGCCGTTTAGTCGCACCCTAAGCGTCTGAAGGTTGTCATTTGTCAAGGAAGATCATACTAGATTATCCATTTTGCGTGTCAACTAGATTGTTAGTAAATTGTTGAGGAAGTTTCGCTATTCCCTGACATGTTCCCCGTGAGTAATTCGCTTTTTATTGAGTAACCATATTTATGGCGCACTCTGTAAAGTCCCCAGGCCACTTGAAAACATTGCACATGAGAGACAAATGCGCAGGCGCAAATCTTAAATGCTGCACTAAGACCAGAATGAAGAACCACGAAATTCCATCTTAACACTGCTTGTAATAGGTCTGATCTTGAAACATGAGGGCTTGTCGATCGCAGTGTCTTCCTTGGGTAATTTATGGATTTTAATCAGGACGTAGAGCACAGGGCACGCAGGCAGTTCGCCCTTCAAGTGCGCGGTTATGGCTCTAGGAAAGTTTGCCGATTTGACAACTTCGGACCACATTCGATCTAATCTACGGTACCCTCTCATAAGCTCCTGTAGGGTTGAGCGACTGCAGATGGTATCATTTTGAAGATGTAGCTTTGTGATTGCTCTGTCCAACTGGTGCAACAGCTCTCTTATAGCTAACTTTGTCCTCTGTTCTGCCGTTTTCAACCATTCCCCTAATTTTCCGCAAACCTTCCTCCCTTGCAGAGAGGTTGCATAATTGTCGTCTACCTGTGCGCCACTGCAAAGCAGAGAGTACAGAAGTAGAAAAGATGTGAAATTTTACATCTATCCCGTAGTTTGGCTCCTGCTTCGCCCAATGTATGCCAGGAGGCCACACACACGATCTTGTGCGCTGTGCTGCGGCATAGGTATTGACTGGACGCAAAACTGGTACCCAAATAAAGCCAATCGCAGTGACCCTGAGGCAATGCCGTTCACATTCTCCAGAGCTGGCCTAGGAATCCGCACTGCAGTTTTACTTTAACCTTAGAGGAAATAGTTCCACAAATGTATTTGGACTCACCAACTATTCTCCTCCAAATGCGATCTGGCAGAAAACATACGTATGACTGCTCCTTAGGCGCACATTTCAACAGCAATGAACACAGATGGATCTGCTTAACGTCAGGATATCATTCACGATTCCGCGCAAATTCTTGTCATCCTTTGGAAGGCCGCATGTCTCGTGTAATTTCTTTGACGATGAAAGCAGGAATGACGTCGTTTCGTGGACACCGGCAGAAAAAGTGAAAAGCCTACCTTTCCAAGACGACTTTCTGTCTCAGCGACAGGGCTTCCGTTACAAGTAGGGAGTAGCTAGCTGGTACGTCGCTGAGTTAACTCCATGTCCGAGTTTTCATGAATCTCTGCATACTATTCCTCGTTTAATTGCCGTTCTCGTGAAGTTGCGCACCGAGATTGTTAAAGCACTTTACTCGGCTTAAGTTTCGGCGGTTTCGCCTTTTTCGGATCATGGAAGAGTCCAAATAACACCTGAAGAACTAATCCCCAAAGGTTATTTAAAAAACAAAAAATTATTCGTGAGATAAAAAATTATTCTCCTCCATAGTTCTAACGGTAGCCAAAATTTGAGAGGAACGTTCTACCGAATGCAATGAGTAATCGAATCAAAAAGAATCGAAATGAAAGTATTTGGCCTGATCCCAGCCTTTTCGTCCAGCTCGTTGACCCGATGTTCAGCTGTATCGTTCCGGTGAGACTGGATGGTGATATCTATTGTCCTGGTTGTTTAGCGCTTCCATGGCCTCTTATGGTCTTGAGCTTACTCGACTTGAGCTATTCCTTTAAAGTTTTCACCAACAATCGCTTCCCTCAGTCTCATTTTTTGTTAGTATTACTATTACTGCAAGTTCCTTAAGCTTCGACGTGGTCACTCAGAAATGCTCTTTAGAGGCTTTTCACGGAAAAACTTGATAGAGCTTATCCCTCTCATTGTGTTTTCTTATGCGGCTTGAGCAGTGTTGATATAATTGTGAACCTATCAGCTTTTTTTTTGAATTTGGCGGATGGCATGTAGAGTGATAACCGCGAATGATGGGCATTAGGCTAAGAACCGGCTCACATACGCCGCAGCTTTCAAATACCTGAACGTTATCGACCGACAATCAGGATGATAAAAAGGTCTTGGAGTGTTCGGCATGTTTCTTCTTCATTTTTTCTTAGCATATAATGGGATTCACTCAACATTATAATCACCATCGTTAGTCACTACAGTGTACTACTTGATAGGCAGATCAGCGACTCTTTCTGCCAGAACTGGGGAGATTCGGAGTCAAAGAACTCGCTGACTGCCGTTCTCGGCATTTTCAGTTTGGTGATTTTTCCTCCTCTAGAAAAGTCTCGGGGGTCGAAATATGTGATAGTTCGAAGGAGCAACGTCAGGGAGAATGAGAGACCGTGTCGAGTGCTTCCCCATTTTTTTCACGACTCTCTTCAACTACATGCGGCCCAGTGCTATCGTAAAGAAGGTGGACAGAAGCAGGTCTTGGCCATTTTTCTATAGCAACGTTCGCCAGTTTATGAAGTGAAATGGAATATTCCATGTTCGACTGTCATTGAATCTTGACATGGATATTGATCAGTATGAATACCCAAGTGATGCAGCTGGCGAAGCAAGATTGGTATAGATCCTTCATCGCCGCTAACGTTTCGGTGTAACTGCTTTCTTCAAAGCCCGGAAGAGTCTAATGGAGTTTGAAAAACCATCCGTCCAAGAACCATTCCAAACCACGGCCGTGAATCAGAGGTTGGAAGGAGAGGGAGACGAAGCACGAAGAGGTAACGCAAACAGTCTAGTGTAGTTGGGCGAAAAGTAACCCCTTTTAAGGCGACACATGAGAGGATGAGGTCACCTTCGGTTCACCCTCCTGGCGAGCCTCTGGCAGACTGTCCTCCGGTTCGAGACCGCAGAGGTCAACGTACTGGGCCAGCTCCTGTATCACCCCTACGCGCTCCTCCTTCCTGTTAATTGTGGGGTTTCTAGCGGCAATACACAGCGCTTCTAGTGTTGTGCGCGCCGAGATCTCGAACTCGCGTGCCAATATCGTCACCGCCACGGCAACCATTGGGCCATTGTGACATCGCAGCCTGTGCTCACCCAGCGGACCGGAGATACCCACCTACGAAGCATGCTCACATGCTCTTTAACGCGCTCCCCAAGGGGTCTACCCATCTCGCCGATATACTCGCCGTTGCAATCCGTGCACTTTGTAAGGCATACCACACCTGGACCATGCACTCTCCATCCTTACCAAATGGGAAAATAATGCACCGGCGAGTCTTACAGCTGGAATCCTATATCGATTCTTAACGAGACGTGCCTTGAGATTGGCCGACGGAACCTCGAACCATGCTACTAAGAACAGCTTTGCGAATGCATTTTCGCACTTCGGTACTGGAATCATCGGAGACAAAAGGCACCTTAAAAGGAACTTTATTGTCGCTCTGATGTCTCGTTGCTGTTGCAGGTGTCCGATAACCTTTAGTCAGGCCTTGTTCGGGGTACACGTTGAACACCACGATGCGAGATACCATTTGCAACGATACCGACTTGAGATCGCTGTTTGAAGACACCGCGGCCGCGTTCGGAACACGTTTTTGATCTAATCTCTTTTATTTTAATTATTTTATTTTAATCTCTTCGTTTAAGAGTGTTGAGCGGCCCTGAAGTGCACGATGATGTTCTCACTACTAGGCTTACGATACCATTTCGTATGGAATCTGCCCCGCCTGCAATTGACTTGGACGTTGACCAATTATCAGTGGGCTTCCTCTTATGAGCTTAATATGCTCTGCCTGCTGGTTGAGCAATTCGAAACACATGTCCATTTCGTTTTGGGTCGCACATACAAGAAAAGTCATCGATGTGGCGACAGTAGAGGTCTGCCCTTCATGACGGGTCCCTCTATTTTAGACATAAACGCAACAGCCAATACCGGAGCCAGACGCTGCCCCATATTGTCCTTTAGCCTGCTTATAGTACTTATTGGACCACCTGAAAGCATTGCATTCCAGGCACCTACTTATGAGCGGCATAATTCCTGTTATAGATAGTCCATTAAGATTAAACTGGTCCTGATGTGCCGTGACGATTTCACATACCGCTTGTATTGTGCTGCTTTAAGGGACATTCGTGTACAGCGACGTGTCATCGAACGACTCTATCATGCAGCTTTCTCGCAATGACACTCCCCTAGCTTCTCTAGGAAAGCTGCGGTGTTGGGATGATGGGCCGGCAGAAACTTGAGGACCTGTTTGAGGACCAGATTTAGTAACCATGACACACGATCTGTGGGGCCCCCAATGCCGTTGACAATAGGTTTGACCTTAATCTCCGCGGGGTTATTGATGGAATCTCCCGTGGGCAATTGTGGGTCTTGATGAGCACGTATAGCACCAGACATACCGCGTTAACGCACTTGAGCGTTCTTATAAGCTTATCATCGAATCCGGCTTTCCTTGCAATCGTATACAACGTCTGTTTAAGATGCTCGGGCTGGACTGTAAATTTGTTGCACGTGGATTCGACGTAGACACTGTGGTCCTGCAGGTAGAGTCTACTAATAGCTCTGCCAAGCTCTTGTGGAATAACCATAAACTCCCCTCTCTTGTCACTGACGCCCACTCTTAAAAAGCCACAAGCTGTAAGATCCTTTATTTCTTATTTCTTAAATGGAATAAATGCTGCCGGTGACTGTGTGTCCTAGCGAGAGCAACTCGTAATAGTGCATTCCTCTCGAACAGCGCGTGCAGAATTTCCGCTCTCGTGTTCCTAATTCCGGTTTCCGCCCATTTTGTGTTCTTCCGCCCTCTTCTTTTCTCTACAACAAAGAACTCACATCCTTGCTATTAACCTATTAATACAATAAATACCTATTTGCACCACAAATTCCTATTAATATCCAGGTAACAACCAAATACCAATTTTACTTCCACGACTGCCGGCTGAAGTAGGCACATCCCAACACAGGGATTGATTAATGCGCCCTCTACCTTTATCCTTAAGGGGGCGTTCAGAGCTCCGTCGCGGCGCGACGCGACGTAATGAACAGTACCTATATCGATCGGGTAGCGCGAGTAATCGATATGGGGGATTATCAGTACGTCTCGCCGCGACGCGATGGAGCTGTGAACGTTCCCTAATGGTGTATGGTACGAAGCTGCTATCAATGAATACGCAGTGTCGACCAGGAGCGTCCAAATAAACATCTTTATTATTAAGGATTTACAGCCACATAACTTAACGACTCCCTTCATTACATCCTAAAACTGTGAATGGGCAGAGACTTCTTCTTCAGTTTTTTCGATTTCTTCTTCTTCTCTCCTTTTTCGTCCTTCTCGTCTTCCTCTTTGTCTTCTTTGTTTTTCGGTAAGCTCTCAATTGAACTTTCGATTACACCTAAGGATTCCAGCGCATGATCAGCGTCGTACGGTGTCGCATAGGTCAGCATATACCTGGAAATATTCTTTTTGACACATGATTGATAGTGCAGGCAGTTGTGGTACTAAAACAAAATATTATGAATGCATTGTACTGTAGATGTAGGCTATAGATTTTAAACATTTCAAAGTCCGAATCTAACAATCTAACAAAATATTATGAATGCATTGTACTGTAGATGTAGGCTATAGATTTTAAACATTTCAAAGTCCGAATCTATTCTAGTATTCTAGTCGGAAAGGGTCATCGCTATAAAAAAGCGAAACAAATGTAAATAGTGCGGCATCTCCTAACAAGGAAAAAGAAAGGTTCCCTCAAAGAAAGAATGAAAGATCAGTTTGCGGTATCGTCTTTGTAAACTAGTCTGCTTTCAGTTTTCAAAGAGAGTGTCAAAGAGTCAAAGTGAAGCGTCCCCCCCCCCCCCCGACTAGGATAGATCCCAAGAACCTACTCCTCAGCGGTAGAAACAGGAACGCCGACTTCTACTAGAACGTTGGAAGAATTTTTATGTACAGAAAAATAAGAGCTGTGATCTCGGCCTCACACTAATTTAGAACTTTGGAAGCGAATTTTTACGCGATTGTAAGAAAGTTTTAAGAGAACCAAAAAAATTGAGTTAGATTGAGCTATCTGGGATTAGATGCTAAGGAGGTTGATCATTGCTGCTGTTTAAATGTCTGCTATAATAGAAGTTGTCGCATAGTTTCTCCTTGAGTCTCATTAAAATGTTCTCTCTGAAATATCTCACGAACGCTAGAAATCCCGCTCACTTTCCGTCAATCTCCACTTTGCACACGAGATCACCAGCAAAGTGAACGTTTTGAGCGAAGTCGCCGAGCGCAACAACGCTCTCGAACGGATGGCCGAACATCTCCTCGCTCTTTTGCTGAAATTAAAGAAAAATTAGAAGGCAGTATAGAGCGGCGCTGTTCTCTATTATATCGACCACAATTGTTTCTAATTAGATCAGGTTGTCGGCACTGAAACGTTGAGCTTTTCATCAGAAGCTCGTCTGGATAGGTCTCATCTGGTGCTCGTGGGACAGGTTTTGCCACATCTATGTTTACTTGTGCATCAGATAGGGTGCCACTTTGTCTTTTTCTTGCTGGTTTGTTTGTCTTCCACTTTGGCACACCTGGGGCCGAATTCATCAACGACTCACAGGAATTGAACAAAAAAAAATAGAACAAAAAAATATTGCCGAAATCCCTGATAGCGCGGTGAAATGTTTCACCATATCGCTTGATAAGCCGCGCTGTCTGGGATTTTGGCGTATTTTCTCTGTTAAATTGCTGTAAGTCGTTGATGAATCCGGCTCCTGGGGACATTTATCCAACGGTGTTCGTTATTCTTTTTCTGCTCGTTCATAGCTCTAGCTATTTTAACGAATTCAACGCAACGAACAAGAATCGTTGACTGAGCATTACCTGAATAACATTCGCCACTTTGGCAATGTTACACGCACTGTGGTCCTGCGTACTTTTGATTGTTTCGAAAGTGTCCTCAATCAAATTGTTGAGCTGTAGATTGCAGCAAACGTATCCTGAAAATTCACGGTTAAAAGACGTATACTTCAGTTTAAGACCCCTAGTTTTCCGTTTCGTATGTGACATGCTCAACATTAAGCCACTTCAGAAGCATTTTTAGATGTATGAAATTTGAAGTAGGGGGTACGTCGTGCTGCAGTTGGACGAAGTGCTGGCTGCCACTGCACCAGATTCTAGGTTCTTGGTTAGCGTTTCCGCCAAGATCACCTAACCGCTCCATCCCCGTCGGTGACGTTGGTACAGGATTTACCTGGGAATGATAAAACACCGACTTGTTCATCGGCTGAGCACCGCAAGTCATTGTATGGCCAAATACGCATTCAAATCGCTTCCACGGCATCCCGTAGAAACAGTAGAATGCGTGGCGCAAACCAAAATAGATTGGCTGACTCTGGCCTTATTGCTTTTTATTCTGGTTCGAAATAGAGGTTGCGCTTTCCGTGTTAGCTGGAATCTACGTATAAACAAACTGATCAACCGTTTTCCACCTTGTCCTTTTTGTTTCTCGAAACTTTCATTGATTGATGACGGAGTCTATCAACAGAAAGAAAAAATTCAATCTTGAAGTCACATAACTCATATGGTTTTAGTTCTGGAAAATTTGTTCTCTGGACGCTTACAATCTGGCAAGAAACAATTGAAGTTTGAAGATTGCCTTTCTCGACTCGCTTCTCGCAAGCTCGTCACGATAAGATCATAATATAACAAAAGTTAGAGACTGGCGTGCTCTCAGATGTATGTATGTATTGTTTGCCCAGTTCTGTTCGGTGGGGAATTCCATAAAAATTCCGTAAAACAGCTGAGGCCGGATTCATCAATCGCAAACCACCCTCTAACGATGAAAATGCTGCCAAACCCCTGATATGATATTGATTCAGCATCAGGTTTTTTTTTCAGGTTTGGAGGTAGTTCCACCGTTAAAGGGCGGTAAGCGGTTGAATGTTGCCCCTGATTACCGATCGGTTGAACGATGTTCCTGAGTAGAACTCCGCGAGACGATACGAAGGAGCTCTGGTGTTAAATGGGAAGGGATGAGCTAGATGGAATGGCAAGGGTTCGCTTAGTGAATGCGTGAGTTCGCACTAAGGAAGGATATGCAATTTGTCAGCACAATCTTTTAGGAAGGTGCACCCAGAATCACGGTTGGATTCTGCCTAGGACAACAAAGCCTTCTATTAGTCCGGGACAGTGAATCGGTGCCATACTTAACTGGAAGGGACGGAACCCAGACTTGCCCATCGGTTGGCCACCGCGGATCATGGCCAAGGCCAAATACGCGCTTAAATTACCTCCACGAAATGCCGTAGAAGTAGAGTGTGTGGCGCATTGCGCTATGGGAAACACATTTCTACTGAAAAAGCAGCAATCTACCGTTCTCTAGTGAAGTTGGTGAAGAATAAACAAATAGACAATTGCTTTTGGTGTCACATCGAGTCAACGCATTGAGTCACCTGATGGATTGTAGAAACACGTTGGGAGTGGAACCATCACTTTCGGCGGGTAGTAGTACTTGGCGTTTGGTGCGTCCTTCAAGCTTGCCTTGATCTTGTCGGTACGTATCTGAATATGCGATGCTGAGTTGTTTGTGCCTCGAACGTTGAAAACAATGAGGAGAAAGGTCCTTCTATTGAAGATAGATATATTTTGGCCAGAAAACCAGCGAGTTCAATGGAGGAATTTTTTTTTACAAAAATCCAAGGGCAGGAGACTTCAGACTCGCCTTCCCGAAAATTTTTTCTCAAGAAAGATAATGCTTGAATCAAATAGCCAATGCAATTGCGCAATTCATTTATTTCGCTGGATTATGACGGACTGACACACCGCTCCAGCTGGGGTCCTAATATTGTTCTTGTTCAATAGGTAAGCCATTGGTAATTGGAAGGTAAGAAAGGTTTAGGAACAGAAATCTGGCTGAGCGCCTTATTGGATCTATGGAGCAAGTGAAGTCTGCTGAATCGAAGCTCCCAGTTGAGTCCTGCATGCATTTTTCTTTAGGGTATTCCGCACAGCGGCAATTAATCTAATGGTAAGTCCATGCCGCCAGCTTTTCTGCCCTTCTTCCGTCGAACCGTTGGCAAATGTGCAACTTCATGCGAACAGAATTTTTGCTATCAATCAAGTACAAAGCGCGACATCCTGAGCGAGTGCATGGCACAATTCCTTCTTTAGCCGTAAGAAATTGCTGCCTTTCTGCACTTTTAAACGAGCTTTAAATCTTTATTTTTATAAGAAAACTTTTATTATACCAAAACTTTAAAATTTCAAACAGTGTGTCCGCCTATTAGAACAGGTGAGTTAAAAATTTCACTGAAAGTAATTTAGTAAAATAGTGTAAGCGAAGCTAGCTGAGCGTTCTGTGATTTCCACGCCTTCTCTGATCCGATTGATTCTAGCGAGCCGAGGCGGGGGAGCGATCGAGGAGATGCGTGGAGGCGACGACGGCGGCCGGCAGCGCCGAGGACGAGAGCGGCGACGAGGAGCTCAACGACAGCGACAGCGAACCCAAGGACGACTCCGAGGGCAGCACGATCGACTCTCAATCCCGGGACACTGTGATCCACTCTTCGTCCTTGTATTGACTGCTGCTATGGATAAACCTTACGCCGAACCCAGAGTTACCACCCCTCGCACTTACTGGTAGCAGCGAGTGAGGGGTCACGTCCTCGGGAAAGATGAGGTACGAAATTTTCGGTCTTTGAGTTTTTGTTCGGTTTCGCCGCCTCGTAGAGGCATAAACAGATCTGGCCAATCTGACTTTGCCTGCGGCTGCCGGGCCAGCCGATAGTCGCGATCGTCTGCATCCTCTCCTCGACAATTTTTTTTTTTTTTAGATTACGGTATATTAGATTAGAAATCCGATCGGTTAGCTTGTAAAGCTATTTTTCAGAGCTCTCTTTTAGATGTATGTGTGTTGAGGTACCGTTAGCATGGCCGAGCAGCTCAGTGTGGCGTCAAACGCAGAGATTCCGCAAGTAGCGGCGATTTTGCAGCAAAGTGCGATGGTTAGTTTTCAGTACTGGTGAAGTCAACGCATATGGACGCGTCGGATAAAGTCATATGCCAGGAGTAGTGCGATGTGTGGCCCGAAGTGATTCTAAGGTGAGTCCGTTTAGGTTTTTCTTTGCTGTTTGCAGTGGCGAGTGGATATTAATAGGCCCATATTCGAGATAAATACTAGTTTAAGCGTTCGGAATGTAATTTCCATTGTGACCAATCACTCGATTTCGTTTTGTGGCGTTAAGCAATCCAACAGCGCGTGCGTTTCCCTATTTAAATTCCTTTCTTAGTCTCGCCCTTGCCTTTTTCTCCTCACAGCTTAGCGGCAGGCATGAGTCATCGCTCACGCTGAGGTGATAGAAAGCGCGCTCCGTCGCAACGCTTGTGCAGCCGCCCGTTTGAATTCGATGACTCACGTAGGTTCAGCTCAGTGACGACGGAACTTTTCTTCTGGACCCACGGGTCAGTTTATTCCTTATTACTGCCTCTTTTTTTTTCATCATAGTGCTCATATAGTGCTGGATAGTCGTAACATTTCGTCGTGTTTTCAGTGTGGTTGAACCATCGTCGCGTCACCGTCATCACGAGTCGACTTCGTCGAACTCCGTCTCTGCCGCTCTGGGAGGACCACGCGTTTGTGAGTTGCTATTATCACTTCTTTTTTTTCCTCTTGACCCCGGTTGCATATTTTGGTCATAGCGACCGCCGATTTTGTTCCTCTCCCGGAGGCTAGCACCAGGACGAATTTCACTAATAACTGGGCACACCCGATAGTTTTTTCCTGCTTTTTCCTCGTTCCCTCGACTTTGCTTCAGTCGCTCCTGCACCACTTTCTTAGGTTACGGCTATAGAGGTTCCGACCAGAGTACGGTACGTGATCAGTTCTCACAGACATCTCCCAGCCGGCTTAGGAATTCACAACATTAGCGCGGCTTGGTGTCGTTCCCATACCCATGGTATCCCCGATAGATAACATTCTCAGATACAGCATGTCTTCATTCCACCGCAGGCTTTGTTTATATCATTACAGTAAGCCGGAACAATGCAAGATGTAAACGACGCAAGGCATCTCATGTTGATCCTCCGCTAGGTTTCCCATCTTGATGTCGGGTGAGAATACTTCCGAACATCCCACAGCGGCATATCCACATTCCGCTTCGTCGCTCCGCCCACCTTCAAGAGGATATAAAAGGCTCGAGTTAGCGGAACAGTCACCCTTATTCACTGGTTCAACACCCGTGTACTACATCGCCGTTCATCTGTTACTGCAGCTATGGGCCCACCTACTACTAGGTCACAGACCAAGAAGGGTGAGTCCCGGGTCGAAGATACCCATCAACATAGCATATCTTGGAAGCATGAGGACACGTCAGCAGAAGATAGCCAGGCCCCCACTAATACCTCCGCTTGGATGGACCCCTTACTAAGCGTCTTCCAAGACTTGGACGATTCGGCTACTGTTAGAGGGAAGGACGCAAAGCTTCTTCGCGATGTGACCGCCGACGCTGTAGCGGGTGTTCGCCAGGAGTCTCGATACACTTCTTCGCGATTGGCCCAGGAAATCAGGGAAGGAAACGCCACCTTACTCGCAGGACTGAACACTTCGTTTGGGGCGATCGATGACCGTATTCGGTCTATGCCCACGGTCGCCACTCTGCTACCAGACTCGTCCGCTCCAAGAATAGCCTCCTTTTCTGGCACCGGGGACGGGGTCCAATTCTCAGTCTGGTTGCGACGGTTTGAGGACATCGCGCGCATGCGCGCGATACCGATGTCGTCGGAACAGAAGGCCAATCTTTTGATAGCGTACCTCGACGGCGTCGCTAGAGAGAAGATAGAGGAACTGACCGATGAGGACCGGAGGTCCTTCGAATCTATCGTGACCCACTTGAAGAAGTTCTTTGAAAGCCCCATCAGCGCTACCTGGCCCGCCAGACATTGTCATACTGCAAGCAGGAACCAGGAGAGCCGTCAGCGGTGTTCGCCAATCGTCTCCTACATTTGGTTCGAGCGGTGACCGCGGGCCAGGACCCCTCAACGCAGAAGGAGCGCGTGCTAGAGGAGTACGTAGCCCGCCTGCGTCCTGACATCAGGTATTTCGTTAAGCTAGATAATCCTTCATCGTTCGAACAGGCCGTCAACAAAGCCCAAACGGTGGAGCAACTTCTAGCCGAGGCCGCCGCCGATCGCCTCATTAACCCTGTGGGTCAACCGCCACAAGTGGGAGTCAGCGCCATCGACTACCCGCGTCAGGTGAGGTTCAATACATCCACACGTAGAAGAACTGAAACTGGCTCCAATTCTTTCAGACGCTGGCAGACTCCGGAGCGAAGACGATTCACTGCTAATCGACTGAGGGACGGTGACGACAGCAATCGTCGGTCTATGGAATGCTATAACTGTGGAGGTTCCGGTCACTTTGCGAATCAGTGCCCTTCTCCAAGACGCCAACAAGGAACGAGGTCTTCAGGTACGCGCTCTGGAAACTTTACTAACTCTAATCGGGGTAGTGCACCGACTCGCCAGAGACCCTCAACATCTTGGACCCCATCTGAGGACTTCACGGTAGACGAAGCCAGTAAGAAAATAAATGCCCTGTCGCTTTCGCTTCAGGAAAGTAAGGCTGCCCTCGCTCAGGCTAACGCACGAGTGTCAGCGTTGCTGGAACGGAACGAGGAGCTTTCCGAATCAGTTTTTCCTTCTTCGACTCCGTCCTCGGGTCGATCTGGTAGAGGCTCTGTTTACGTTCGAACCCTGTTCGTATGTCTAATCATGGCACTATATCTCCCTGGGGGTCACTCCCAACCACTGTGGTTTTGCCCCACAAACGGAGGTGAGCGGTTCTGGCGCATACCCTTGTCATATAACTGTTCACAGCTGGTACCGGATGCCTCGACACCGCTGCGAGCCCTGACGATCCAGCTCTATCGTCCCAACACTAAGCGGTACGACTCGCCGGCATCCTTATGCAAAATTGTCGAACAGACGGTTTTCTATTCCGTCAACTTCTTTGGTGCTCGTTCTGAATCCCACGCGGAGTCTTATAAAACCGTTTCCATTGAACACTGTCGGTTAATGGTGCAGCACGGCAGGTGCGAGTTCGGTTCTCTGTCTAAATCAGGCAGCGTAGCCAAAACTTCTAACCCGTTGGAATTCGAATGGCCCTCGGCCCCCTTTGGCTGCTGCATCGAACGCAAACTTACGGTCGTGAATTGTTATCTAGTTTCGACGACCGTTCACGGACGTCACGGTACCGCAGCACCTGAGTCTCCTGTCGGCGACATGCGACACTGCGCTTACAAAGAGGGATCGTGCGTTCTTCGTGATGGTTCAGTGATGGTGTGGTCCCCGTCCCACGAGGAGTCATGCCAATTTTTGTATCTCTCAAAAATGAAGGGTCAAATGTTAGGAAATGTCTGGTTAAGCGACTCCAAAGAGTTCGCTCTTTCCTGGAAACCGACCAACCCTTCCGTGGTCGATTGTGGACGCGCATTGACGATTACGGACCAGGGGTACGCGGTAACGTCCATGCAGCGGGTATCCCGATCCGCACCCCATTCACAATCAGTTGGATTGGTTACTTCTAACCAATTGGCGGCCCAACTCCTCGCCGTGGAGAACGCAGCCCAAGGCGCGGTAGTGACTATCTTCCGTAATGCCTTGATATCACTGTGTGACAAGATCAATTTTCTCGCATTGTCATTGCACTCGGCGTTGCTGGTGGATCCCACCTTTGTAGTGCGCACCATGCTGCAGCGACTCGACATTGCCGCATCCTACCATGGAAATGGTATGTTACAGATCTATCGATGTATCTCGATCCCAACTCCCAACTACAGCCTGCGGCCCTTTAATGCCACGTGCTATGCAAAACCCGCCGTCAAAGTAGTACTCCCTAGCGGTACCTCGTTATCCCTCTTTTTGGATCCCACCACGCTAGTACTGGCCCCGACAGCGATCGTGGCGGATTGCAGCACTAGTCGTTTCTTTCTGTTGCCAACATCCAATGGAACGGTAAAGTTCGACGCGTTTACGGGATCAACAGCATTACTGGCGGAGAACGATATCTCCCCAGTGACGCACCCTGCCACGAACCTGTCCGGAGTGACGACTCCTCCACTCACTATATTCCACAACTTGGTGCTCACAAACATCAGCGAGTTAATCCCTGAGCACCAACTCACGGAATTATGGGAAGCACGCACCCAAGAACACATATTTAACGCCCTAGGCATGTCACATTTGCACTCATCCCGGCCAAGCGACGCCGCCAGTGCCACGACTTTCAAATTTGACATCTTCGCGTGGTCCATTTTTGATTGGTGGATAACCGTATGTTGCCTTTATACTTCGGTAACAATTCTGCGCATGCTGTGTATAACGTATGTCGCTATCTACTATCCGGAGGCGCTCTCCACTCTCCGGTCACTCGGCTTCTATCGACCCGTTACGACGCCCTCTAGGTTCGCTCAGACACCTACAGTGCGCCCAAGCGTGTCGACTTCTCAACCTCCTCCGGGCATTCAGTTGACACGGCTAGAACTCGATTCAGGATCGACTTGGCCTCCTAAGGCATCCACAAGTCCCGTAATCATTAACTCGCTTGCCTGCTCCGAAGACTATTTTGTTGCCCAGATACCTGTAAAAGTCAACGAGGTCCACATGTTGGCATTGGTTGATACTGGGGCGGCCATCACGCTCACCGGTAGTGATATGGCCCCACTACTAGGGATTTTTTCTTTCCAAAAGAGCTCCGTTTCGCGCGCCATCGGTGTAGCCGGAGTTCCGGTTGAGCTCCTTGGATGTGCGCACATTCGCTTCCAGGTCGGCAACTTCGAGATTTGGCATCTGGTTCATTTCGCGGATACAAAATCAGTGCCGAAGACCGTTAAGTCCTATAATATCATTCTTGGCAACGACTTCCTCAGTCGTCTTCCAAACTGGAATATCGACTACGCAGCAAGGAAACTCAGAATAGGCAGCACCGCCATTAACATTATGGTACTGCAGCCCGGAAGCGGTAGAATTTGCGAGATGGCTAACAATGACGCTGTCGTCCGAGTAGCTCAGACTACGGTGTTGCGCCCAGGTTCAGAGTCATTCGTTCGGTGCGTCACGGAAGGTGCGACATCACAATCACTCATGGTAGTTGGACAACGACAAGAGCTTTGGGAGCGATCCCTAATTATCGTGCCGTCTCTCGTCCACTCAGGGAGTTGTCGTCTTCTGATAACTAACCCCACTAAGAGGCCTGAGGTTCTATTCAAAAACCAGGCCGTCGCGGTATTAACTCCCGTCGAAGTTCTGGAGGACGATATGCAGGCGGATTCGTTCCCAAGTAAGGACTCAGAGTGCTCCCCCGCTATTGTCGCGGCAACGTGCGAAATGGGCCAAGACCCACTCCCACCTTTCGATCTTTCTAAGGCTTCGGTCGCAGATACCGAGAAACATATCCTTCTTGAATTGTTTGAGGAATTCCGAGACCGCTTCTCATACTCCTCGTACGATCTGGGGTCATACCAGGATACCCAAATTAACATTAAGACGACCACCAATATTCCCCCTGGGAAGTTTCGCCCACCCCGCATCCCCATTAAATATCAGCAAGAACTTGATCAGCACATCAACAAGCTGATTCAAGCAGGTCGCATCGTCGAAAGCGACACTCCGTGGATCCATAATACGGTCCTAGTCAAGAAAAAGGACGGTTCTCTGAGGGTATGCCTAGACTTCCGACCGCTCAACGACGTTACGATTCCCGATCACTTCCCACTCCCACGAATTGAGGATCTCTTATCCAAGATAGCAGGTAACAAGTATTACACCACCCTAGACCTCGCATCCGGATATATGCAACTAGCACTTTCCCCCGAGAGTCAGTATAAATGCGGTTGGGCCACCCATAAAGGAGTCTACCAATTCCAATTTCTACCTTTTGGCCTCAAGAACGCAGGTGCCTACTTTTGTAGGGTCATGGCTCGTGTTCTAGCCGGCCTCGAATCCAACTGCTTGGCATATATCGATGACGTAGTCATCTTCGACAGAGATTTCAACAGTCATGTAGCCTCGCTACGCAAGGTCTTCGAACGATTTCGGACTTTCAATCTCAAGATTTCCCACAAGAAGTTCACCGAAATCGCGCAATCGAAAATAACGTTTCTCGGGCATGAAATCTCTTCCGACTGCTACAGCCCCGCTGAGCGTAATGTTTCCGCGATAAGGGATTTCCCAGTACCGAAATCCACAAAGGAAGTCAAAGGAGTCGTTGGAATGGCCAATTTTTTCCGTCGGTTCATCCCGAACTTCTCTCTTATAGCGGCTCCTCTGTATGAGCTCAGCGAGACAAAGTCAAGTTTTCGTGGGGCCCGAGGCAGGCCGAGGCATTCGCGGAACTGAAACGACTTTTGACATCACACCCCTGCTTAGCGTTTCCGCAAGACAAAGACTTTATCTTACATACGGATGGCAGCCAGGTAGGAGTAGGAGCAGCTTTATTTCAGGAACGAACCGAAGACGACAACCGCCTAGTCGCCATTGGCTAATTTAGCAAGACGCTGTCGGAATCCCAACAAAAGTGGAGCACCGTGCACATTGAACTCTTTGCCATGGTGAGTGCGCTATGTTCCTTTCGACCTATCATCTACGGTAATTTAACTCGCAGTTACTCTGACCACCAGCCGCCCGTCTGGCAGGAAATGCGGTACGGGATTGTCCTCTCAGTCACCCGTAGAGGTGATGGCTCTGCCGTCAATAACTTCAAAATAGCAATGGAAGACAGCCCAGAAGCTGTCACGATAACGCGTGGTCTAGCCCGCTTCCCATGGCCCCACGTTCAGGAGAACGAGATCATGAAGGCCCTGTGCCGACGGAAAGCGTCCTGCGCCGTCCGATTTTCGGAGCCGCCCGCGTCGGAAGCCGCTCGCGACATACTCTGCTCCTTCGTCAAACTCTTTCTCCCCGCCAATCCGGACGAAGCCATGCTTCCAATGGAAGTGCATAAAATCTCCCCGGACGAGCAGGCCTGGTTCGAGGATCGCCTCAGAGACTTCGACAGCTACACGAACGACCGAGCGTCGGCCATTGCGACTATGGGCAAAATCTTCAATGCCGCCTCCTCAGCTTTGGCTTCCTACGCAACTCTAGAAGATGATCGCCGTACGCACCAAGTCACCGCTACGATACCTAGCTTGGCTGGTTACCCTCTGCGCCTGGAATTCGTGCTGGACGACATGACTTCTGAAGCCGGATGGACTCGCCATCGCCCCGTTGGAGTATGGATAATGGGAGCATTTTCTGTTCACGAATGTGCCGACGAACAGTTGCGGAAGAAGAATATTGGACGCGGTGTATGGAGCCACACCCTTGTCGTGCGTCGAAGAGAACCAGCAGAACACCGTGCCAACCATCCCCGTCGTAGACGGATCACCCATATCTATCAACAGACGGTCAGTAATTCTGACGGAGGACCAGCGACAGGCCCTGGCCATCGGGACTACACCCTTCCCGATTGTGGGGATACAGGCCGCGTTCGGAACCGGCAAAACCGTCGTCGGTGCTTGTATAGCAGCAAGACAGGCGCGGGGAGGAGCGCACATCATCCTCACCGCCACCACGAACGCAGCCGTCGCCCAGATCACTGAAACCATCCTGTCCCTCGACGCGTTCGCCGACCTAGCCGTTTGCCGTTACATCGCTGAATCGGTAGTGTTCGACGACTCCATCGCCGCGACTCCTGCCGACATGCATGAGGTCCTCAAACGACTACCTGATCTCTACAGGAACGAGTTGGAGGAGGAAGCCTTGGACGAATGTGAGCGCTTCAGGGATGGCCGGATTGTGTTCGAGGCTCACATGCAGAATAGGGAGCGCCAGGAGTTCTTGACAGAGCAGGAAAGGGAGGATCTTGTCCTAGCTGAGAAGGACGTCTCCGATTTGATTGACAAGGTCGTCGAGGTCATGTTCCTCAAGTACCAGCCGCAGGTCGTCGCAATAACGACGTCATCTTTGCTGAATGCGACGGGGAAGGGCGGCATATTTAAGAACTACCTGGACGACTTCGAGCTCATCATATGCGACGAGGCTTCGCAAGTACCAGAACCCGTCTTTGCCGCAATACTGAGCCGTTTGCCGAAAGCGCGCCATATTTACATCGGCGATGTACACCAATTGGAGCCGTATGCGCGCTGTTCACGGCACTCTACCGCCGCTAAGTTCGGAGCGCGTAGCGTGATGGACGCTCTAACGCGGGCGAGGGCCGTCCCCATAGCTCCCCTTGTCACCACGTTCAGGGCGCATCCTCTCCTGAACGAGCTCCCTAACCACTTCGTCTACGATGGGCAGTTGAGGAGTGGAACGGCGGCTGAGGAGCGACACATGCTGTTGAACATGATGCGGTTCCCGAATCAGTCCCTACCGTTCATGTTCTTGGACGTCAGCGGTAGTTCTCGGAGAGCAACTCACTCTCATTTCAATGATGCGGAGGCTATGGTCTGCACCACTCTGGTAGGACGTCTTCTAACAAGGGGCATCGCCGCGAGCAGTGTATGTATAATCACGTTCTACAAAGAACAGCACCGACGGCTTGCGGATTTTGCGCGCGACACCGGCGTCGATCTGTCCACCGTGGATGCCATCCAGGGCAGGGAAAAGAACGTGGTCGTGCTGCTGACCACAAAGACGGACTTCCAAGCGGACGCGGCTGAGTTCTTGGACGATCCGCATCGGATGAACGTGGCACTCACGCGCTGTAAGCACGGACAGTTCGTGTTGGGCCACCAGGCTTCGCTTGCGGTTGTGCCATTCTGGAATGCGGTTCTCGCGTGGGCAAGGCAGCATGGAGCCATCGTTCCAGCCATGAATTTGGGAGACTACCTTCCACCGGAATAGGGTAGGTGTTTCTCAGTTTGCTCTAGGGATCGGTTCAGTTACGCATCTTTCAGCTAAATTCTGGGTCACGATCTTTTGGTAAAAAGGGGGAGGTGTAAGCGAAGCTAGCTGAGCGTTCTGTGATTTCCACGCCTTCTCTGATCCGATTGATTCTAGCGAGCCGAGGCGGGGGAGCGATCGAGGAGATGCGTGGAGGCGACGACGGCGGCCGGCAGCGCCGAGGACGAGAGCGGCGACGAGGAGCTCAACGACAGCGACAGCGAACCCAAGGACGACTCCGAGGGCAGCACGATCGACTCTCAATCCCGGGACACTGTGATCCACTCTTCGTCCTTGTATTGACTGCTGCTATGGATAAACCTTACGCCGAACCCAGAGTTACCACCCCTCGCACTTACTATAGTAATGCCTAAGTCGCTAATTTTGATTTGATTTTGATTTTGATTTTGACTTTTAGGGTGTTAAATTTCATTTCAATAGCGTCAGACTTGCTTTTAGAAAAGCGTCCAATTTGATGTGAAAAGTGTCTACCTTGATTTGATCGTTTCCAATTTGACGTGAAAACGCTATATATGCATTGTGCTGCAAAAATCTGAAGTATGGCCTTTCACTTGCCAAAAAAAGTATTCATTGAAATCACGACAGAAACTTGGTTACCACCCATATGCTCTCGCTTTCCATATCAGGTCAAAGCCTTTAGTCAATCACTTCATTAGGTACTGATGCGAAACATCGGTTTCAAAGTTTTAAGACAATTTCTTTTTCAGCTCACCTGCACAACGCGTTCATTAAAACTGTAAATCATTGCAGTTTATGCCTTGAAGAAATTAGAAAGCCTGTCATTGCTTAAAGTTGAAACTTTATGGTGAACACTTCAATTAAGAACTCTGTTCTAGACTTACATTTGTGTCTTGACTTCCGATTTTTATGAGCCGAGTAGAAGATTCCACTGCGTCCTCTTCTTCCTTTCCCTTTCCTTTCCTTTTCTTCTTCAGCTCCATCTTCTTCTAAACATTCATGCTCTAGACGTCGAAAGAATAACGCCTTCTCAACCACCTACCTCGTCGGTCTCTTCCTCATCATCTTCGCCGTCTTTCGTCGACGACTCCACGTCGTCACCGTCCTCGTCGTTTTCTTCGCTGCCGTTCTTATCCTCCTCGTCCAGCTCATCGTCCAGCTCGTTGCCCTTCTTCCCGCCCTTCTTCCCCTTGCCTTTCTTCGGTTTCTTGATCGTGACCACTGTCTCCTGTGTGTGCTTGATGTGCGCTCGAAGCGAATCCTCACCGTCCGGCGTTTCTGTTGGCACCTGAGCACCTGCGCCTACCGGCTCTTCTTCCTCAACCTCTTTGCTTGACTCTTTCTCTTTCCCCTCCTTCTCGTTCTCAGAAGACTCCTCCTTGTCTTCGCCTATTCTGCCGCCATCAACCACAGTTCCGTGTCCCTCCTCGTTGGAAAGCGAGTCGATTTGCTTCCGGAGGTTCGCGTTCAGCGCATCGTTGATGCTCTGGTTCACGTCCACAACGACTTTATCCGTATTCCCCTTCTTCTTTCCCTTCCTTCTCTTGCCCTTCTCTGGCGTGGCGGTGGTTCCTTCTTCGCTGTTGTCATTTTCGTCTGATTTTTCTTCAGCTGCCGTTAGCGACTCCTCGCCCTCATCGTCTTTAGTGTCCTCTTTTTTTCCTTTCCTAGCCTTCTTCTTCTTTCCACTTCTAGTTGTTGCTTCCACTTCTTCATCGTTTTCGTCCTTTTCCTCACCTTTCTTGACCTTTCTCCTCTTGC
Source organism: Heligmosomoides polygyrus bakeri (assembly GCA_947359475.1). Classification (NCBI taxonomy): domain Eukaryota; kingdom Metazoa; phylum Nematoda; class Chromadorea; order Rhabditida; family Heligmosomidae; genus Heligmosomoides; species Heligmosomoides polygyrus. The sequence goes on from OX375868.1 coordinate 78,314,202, forward strand.
CGCTTTTAGTCGTTACTTCCACTTCACCGTCGTTCTTGTCGTCTTTCGCTTCTTCACCCTTCTTCTTCTTATTTTTACTTTTCATTTCCTCTTCCGACTTGTCAGTTTCCTTGCTGTCTTCTTCCTCTGCGGATGTCTCTTCCTTCGTACTTGTAGTTGTTTCTACGTTTTCATCGTCCTTCTTCACGTCATCTTCCTCGTCATCATCCTTTTTCTTTTTCTGGAGTTTGACCTTCTTCGACACCTTCTTCTCCTTCTCCGCATTTTGCTCTATCGACTTCAGCAGTTCGGAATTCAGATCAGTTATCCTTGGACGTGATTTCTTCTTCGTTTTCTTCACCAAATGCTCAAGAGTCTCCTTCGCCTTTTCTTTCTCATCCTCCTTCTCCTCCGAACCCTCCTTTTCTTCTTTGTCCCCCTTTTCCTCCTCTTCCTTAATCCTATTCCTCAATATTTCTTTCTGTTGTTCCCTGACAGCGGCTTTAAATCCGTCGTCAAAACTTGTCGTTGTGGTGTCTGTCACAGCTGCAGTAGAAGCGCTTGCCGTCGTCTCTGCAGCTTCCTCCTGCTCATCTTCAGATGACTCTTCTGCTTCTTCCGTTGTAGTCTGAGGGGTAGTGGTAGAATGAGGAAACTCTGTCGTCGTCGCCTCTTCCTCTTCCACTTCCTCTTCCTCCTCTTCCGCTTCCACAACAAGTGTTGTCGTCTCCATTGGTGTCGTCGTTGTCTCTTCTGGTGTCGCCGTTGTCTCCTCTGGCGTCATTGTTGTCTCCTCTGGTGTCGTTGCCTCTTCTGGCGTCATTGTTGTCTCCTCTGGTGTCGTTGACTCCTCTGGTATCGTTGTCTCCTCTGGTGTCGTAGTCGTCTCCACAGGCGTCGTTGTCTCTTCTGGAGTTGTAGTTGTTTCCTCTAGAGTTGTACTTGGCTCCATCGGTGTCGCCGTCGTCGCTTCAGGGGTGGAAGTCGTTTGAGCTGTTGTCGCTGTCGTTGTCGTGGTTGTGGTCGTGGATGCTGTTGTAGTGGCGGCAGCGGTGGTGGTCTGGGGTCGCGAGGAAGTTCTTCGTCTACCTCCAGGTCGTCTAGTGCGTGTTGCTTGTCCTTGATCCTCAGTGCCCACCTCCGCATCAGGGTGATTAAATTCTTCCCACTCTTCGTCAACTCCATAGTCGTCGATCTCGGATCCCTGCAAGCAGAAAATTGGCCGACTTTCAAGGATAATTTTGATAAATTTTCAGGGTTGAGGTGACAGAAGACATAATGTTCCAAAGGACAAATTAAACTAGGTGACTTGGGAGTTGTAACAACAGGCCGCAAGTTCACTCAGCCTAGTACTGAGCCCGTGGGAGGTGATGTTCAGCTAACAGCCTTTTTCTAGCCAGTGTAGACCAAGGATTGCAACTTTTCATTAAATTCAACCTGGAGCAGCGCTGGAATTATGCAAGGGAAACGAGCAGCTAGGACGTTTCGAGAATTTCGAAAAAGCAATGAAGAAGGGGCGAGTGGTGGCGCAGTCAGAGGAGGCGTCGGCTGTCGCCTGCCCACCGAATCGAGGTTCTTCGTTCGTGTATTCCGCCCAGACCAGCCTAAGCATCCAGCCCTCCAGGGTCGGTGAATTAGTGCAAGACTCGCCTGGGAAGAATATAACGCAGACTTTCACGTACGTTGGCCCGCATTGTATAGACCAAATACGCATTCAAATTGCGTCCACGACAATACGGAGATGTTGAATGTGCGGCGCATCCCAAAAAGGATTGATCGCTCTTCTTTTTATCCTTTATGATTTAATGAAAAAGCTGGAGAACGTCCGAGTTCGTGGCTCATACTCGGCTCCACTATGTCTCCTAAATGCACTTTAGAAGTCCAGGCACTTCGGGACTAAGGCGAACGCGCGATTAGTATCTCAGAACGAGTAATGGAGAAGGTGACGCTCAGTACAGGACAACATAAATGAGTGTGGGGAGGCATATGGGGTTCCGACCGTCGACTACGTTCGAGTGTCACATTCGCTTTCGTTGGATCAAACCGTCGAAAACTAGATGTACACGCAGTGCGTGTCAGTAGCAACTACTGTCTGTCAGTCATAATTGAGTGGATTCCACGGGATGTCAAAATAACTTATGACGTCCACCAACACGTTAGCCCGAATTCACGAAGGCTCTGAAGTGGATGCTCTGAGCTGATCCCTCTGGGCTATTCTGGCACGCGAAGCGAACGAACACGTCGCTGGCGCACATTCGTTTAATACGATGGCCATCAGAACATCTTATGGACCAGATTACACTACCATCTCATCTCTCTCCCAATAGAATTCTTGGGGCTCAAGTTGACGAGAAGAAAAAGTGAAACTAATCACCGAATTTATATCCTTCTCGTTGAACAGTCTGAGCTGCGGTGGTCAATTACGACGAAGCAATGGAGTATGATTTAGATCGTCTTCAAACCAAGCATGCCTTCCAAACATGGAGGCGCCTGGTTCGGGACTTGCTTGTACAATTACTCAGCCTTGGCAGACCTCTTGATTTACAGGGGAGGGGCAAGGAATATTGCAAATTGAGATATACCCAAGGAAAGCGAGGTAGAGGGAGCATACTCTAATTTTGCTCTACACAAAACTAAACGTCGCAGAATATGTGAAAACGTGAACACAAGAAGGTGCTTGACGATATCTCAGCTTCAATAAGATGCTGCTTTGAAAGAGTAAACTTGAGTGCAAGAGTATGAAGTAAAACTGTGTCTCCACATTTCAATATCGGAATGTAAAATACGCATTCAAGTTGTCTTCGCGATATTCCGTAAGCGGAGATGAAGATCGAAGAGGCCTGGCCATTATCTTGTTCGTTTTAGCTATGGAAAGCCTTCAGAAAAGGATCTGAATGGTAGGCTGAAAGTTTCTTGTGTTGTGTCTGGATACCCGCCAAGTCGGACGAACTAGGTTTGGGAACTCCTGATCAGTGCTGACCTCGACTGGGCTGCTTCTTTTGAATACTAACGACGATGAAGTAAAAAGTAAAAGATTAAAGGACGGCGTTACTCGACTTCTTCTGGGATGTGCCATGCATTCTACTTGTACAGGGTGTCCTGGAGCCTATGCGTATTTGGCCTAAGTTGTGGTGGCCAGCCGATGGATAAGCAATTGTTTTGCCCTCCCCAGACAGGTCTGGCAGCAATTCACCGAGCCCGAAGCGAAGGAAGGCTTGGTTAGCCTGGACGGAAATCCGAACCAAGAACCTGGGACACGCGAGAGACGGCATCTACTTTGCCTTACGCTTTGGTGAAGTAACTTGGGGGCAATTTTAGTTGATTGGGACAAGAAGGTGTTTCTTCTCACTCCCTTTTCGTGAATTTCCTCAAAATCTCAACAGATGCTTAACTGAATGGTTTCAACTTTGTGGTAGGGTAATGGGCCAAAAGGAGAGAAACAGTTGCCTCCATTGGGTTGATCCTTCCAAACCAGGATTTCAGGGAAACTTGGCACTTGACTCTCGTTAGAAGTTAAGTACAACTGCGTACTGCTTAGGTTCTAGCACTCATTCTTTCCTTTCTTTAGTTTCCTTAAATACATAAGAAATCTCCAAACTCACTATCACGTCCAACGTCTTGTCGATGCTTCTGAAATTTTCGAAAGCGCTGTCGGTGTTGTTCTCGGCCTCGGCACCAACCAAGTCAAACGGGGAATCGCCGAAGCCGAAGCCTTCAGTGATCGTGGTGGAGTTCGTGGAAATGGTTTCGTTCGAGTCTGCCCGCTCGTTGTTCACCGTTGTAAGGACTCGTAGAAGGTCCGTGGCGTTGCTCGTCAGGCCGCCTTCGCCGAGGATGTTGCCGAGGATGTCGTTGGCGATCTCGGCGCTCGAAATGTCACTCGAGACCGCCGCCGGCTCAATCCTCGTCACCTTCACCTCGGACTGCGAGATCACTCTGCCGTTCACGATCTCGTCCCTGTTCGAGAACGGGATCACCTTCGGCGGCCGAATGTCGTTCATGTGCCTCGTCAGGCTGTCAATGATCCTCCTCGTCTTCATCTTTCTGGTGTCCTCAACACCCTTGTACCGACCGCGGTGGTTCATCGGCACCAGCACTTCGGCGCTTTCGATCTGGATTGAGAACGTCATCAGGAGCACGAACATTGATGTAAAAACACGTATGGCAAGAATAATTGTACCTTTATCACTCGAATCGGCTCCACTGGTCTACGGTTGTCAAATTCGTCGCCGCCGAGGGCACGTTCGAAAGAATCAATTGGGTCTCTGTTCAGCGCCTGCAAAATTACGGACATCACAATGAACTAGGAGGAACGGTAACTTTTACAGTGAACTTTATCAGCCCCGATCCAATCATTTTTTAGGACGGCTGGCAATCTAGTCGCTCTTTTATGCGTGTCACCATTTAAAAAGAGACATAAGAAGAGCAATTGGAGGACAATCTGTTCTATACAGAAACCCATCTGAAATCTGTCATCGCCTGACGCCAGAGCGGCTGTCAGGCGATGACAGATTCTATAACCTTAGAAAACTGTAGAGCTATGTAGAACCGAACTATATGGATTAGGAACTCACTAGGCTCTTTGAAGCGTGAGCTTTGCGGTGTACCAGATGATGGCGCATAGCAGCTCCGCTTATCTGGAAATTGAATCAGGATTAATCTCTAGCTTCTTTCCTCCTTGAACATCGGCATGGGAGGTTTCAGCTGTATATACTTCGAACTGGGCTATTTTAAAATCGAAGTGACACTTTCCAAACCAAATTGGACACTTTTCATATCAAAATGGATACTTTTCACGTCAAAGTGGACACTCTTCTAGGCTAGTCCAAGAACTTTAAACTCAAAGCGAACTCTTCCAAATCGAAATGAGCTTCTTTTACATTAAACTAGAGGTTCTCCAAAAATGTTCGAATAATTTATTGTTCAAGGAGATTTCTAGTATAACTTTCTTCGAAGTTTTAATTCACCTCTCAATAAGAGCACACATAGTTTGAAATTTTATAAAAACTTATTTTAAGGAAAAACAATGATTTAAAGTTTGTTTTGAAGAGGAGGAAGGCGGCCGTTTTATATTTCCAAAACAGAGATTGCGGCACCGTCCGAAACTTCGCGATTTTGATTCGATTGACAGCAACATTTCTGCTTGCATGCAGTTTCACACATTCAGCATTCACACACATAAACAATCCTGAAAACCACACATATCCTAACTTTCTTGCTGCATGTAAGCAGTGTTTACACTACCAATCAAATAAACATTGCGACTTGCCTTCTGAGTGCATGTCGCGATGCAGTCTTTTAATGCACTACTTGATTGCTACCTTGTTGCGCTTCAAAACAGAATTTAATTTACTATTTTTGCTCGAAAAATAAAATATTTATAAAATTATTACACTTTTGGGTCGGCTGAACTAAAAAATTTCAAAGAAAGTTCTGCCAAATTTTTCTTAAACAAAAAAATATTCTAACCATCTTATTGAGTCTGCAATTTAGCCTGCATACAGGTTATTTTGATTTGGAAGAATTCGCTGTGATTTCAAAAGTCTTAGGGTAGCTTAGAAGAGTGTCCACTTTGACGTGAAAAGCGTCCAATTTGATTTGAAAAGTGCCCAATTCAACGTGAAAAGGGTATATATTAGTGCTGTGCCAAAGAGGGTGTTGTAGGTGAGTTGAACATATCAGTACTGTTGTAGGTGCAATCTCGTGTTTGGCACAGTACTAATATATAAAGCTGAATCTGGAGCTGGATTTTTTCATGTAGATTATTGAGGAAGCCGATGCGATAGCTTATTTCACTTGCAGATGAATCGGCTGTGGATTACCCGATCCTGTTAGAAGTTTGGGGTTCGAGCTCAAATGAAGGACCCACCCATGATCGTGAGATACTACGTACCTACCTTACTATTCAAACCTTAGGGAACTAGAATGGCGTTTCTGCCAAACATTTTCAAGAAGGAGTTTTATCCACAGTGCTTACGTCGTTCCATTTAGGATGCGCTGGGAAAGCGTTGTCAGGCTATCATTCTATTATAGCTGTGATGGCATTTGCTTGGTGGAATTCTGTAGTTGCTAATCGTCTACGTTGTCTTCTGAACCAAGTAGGAATAACATCTCTTAACTATAGCATTTTTGGACATGTCTCTAAAACTCGATGTGAGTATTCGTAGGGGAAATGTCCCCATGTACAGGGTGAACCATAAGTTCTGCAACAAAATTTGGCGACCTTATTAGGAGTCTTTTTTTTCAATTGCACATACAAACTATTGGGCCACATACCAACTTTTATGTAGCATATGCCTAGTGCTATACTCCTTGCTATTATTATGGTTGTAGCTACTCATATTAGAAAGTAGTGGGCTCTGACGTGAAACTGCCGAAAATCTTCCTCGGGTGCGCGATGGACACTCCCATTCCAATGTGGCTAAATTTGGGAAGATTGGTGGTTGAACAATCGGTACTATGGCATCATGTGCGGTAATTCAGAGCCTTCTAAAGAGTGAATACTAGATGAATGGATCTGAACCAGAACAGAAAAACGCTATTAATGTGCTGATCACATACAATGCAGCAACGAACACATGCAATATTCAGCTGTGTGCATAATCTATTATTACGCATTGTGTAGTTTGTAGAAAACTACAAAGAGAGGTCTACAAGCGCACAAGTGAGGCGGAGGCTCAGCTCTAAGAGAGTGGAAGGAAAAATTTGTGAGCGCAGTTGGAGCACGTCGCCCAGGTTGGGTATTCAGCCATTACCACGTCACTTCATTTGATGAAAAATTTCTCGAAACTGAGCGATCTCAGACCGGTCAGAATAGTAGTGATGACTACGCATGGTAGTCGTTCGTCTTATACGATCTTCCAAAATGTCTCTCCTCACACCCTATGATTATTTTTTTGTTTATTTATTGCCAACTCATACCACACACTATTAGAAGAGAAATTCACAGGAGAAGCAAAATAAATTGGCTATTGAAAGAGAACATGAAATAAAAGAAAATGAAAAACAAGAAGGAAATAGGGAAAGGGTAGGATTCGTGAATAATTGGTGAAGGTTAGGAAAAGCTGAAAGCTTTACTGATGCATGTAAAAGATATATCGTGCATGTAAAAGAGGTTGTGCTTCGCTGAGACAGTTAGAGTGCAGTCGGCGATGAGAAAAAAAAAATACCGCGAGGCGAAAAACAGAGGGTTTACGATACTACTACCATATACCATAGGTGTTAGACTAGCTGTAACCTATGTGGGGTGGACCTTGTAAGCGTTGAAAGGTGAAAGTTGGTACGCACCCCAGAAGATTATCCTGATGGGAGGTCATTAGCGCTTACCTGCTCGCGTTTCAATTGAAAGATGGTTGGTAGAAGACTCAAGACATACAGTGTCTCAGATGCATAAAAGTTCGTTAAAAAATGCTCCACTGTGCTCAATTTGTGCAACAGTAAAGCCGCTAGAGATACAAGTAGCTATAGAGAGAGAATGAGATACACTACGCTATATATGTAGTGACACGGACAGAAAAGACAGATTTAGTTCGGTGAAAGCAGAAGAATGTTTTTCTGCAAAGAGAGTGAGAATCAGTAAAAGTGTTTGTTCATGGGCATAGTATAGTATAACACCATGCTTTCTGGATCCAATCGCGCTGTCTAAAAGCAAAATACACATTTCAGTAAATCAATGGTTCTAACGGCAAAAAGACGTAGCGGATCTCCGTCCATCTACCAAACATTGTACCTGCAAAAGACTAGCTGTGAAATTCCTGAATCTTTAGATTTTTGATCTCTATTTATTTACCATTTTAGAGAAAAGATTCTGTTCTACATCGCCTAGAAATGTTGTTGCCCAATATCTTCCTTGGAACAAATGAGGAATAAAGTTCCGGAAGATACGCTGCGACGGGGGCTGCAAAGCTATCCACACGATCTGAAGACTCTTATCAGTCCAAAAGACCCCTTATGAACAGTACCGCTCCACCATAATCTACAAGCTAGGCGCAAATTGTCTTTTAAACTTTTCAAATTTGGTCCATTCCTAGCCTTTCTATACGTCCAAGTTGTTGTAGCAGGACTTATGGTTCACCCTGTAGTTGTCACGTAGTAATCAGGAACGACGATTCAGAGGTATCGTATCGAAAAACGGCTGTCAACTGACCGCCTGAGGTGGCTGGATGGGCCGCAACGGCCTTGCTTCGAATCTCGGTGGTGCTCGCAGATTCATCTCCATCGATGGCCTCACCATCCTTTGATGCGGAGCGGATTTTTGTTGGGGACGTATGTCGCGTCCACCATAGATGACGTGAGTATACTGAAAAAGGTTCTAACTTCTAACACGATTTTTTGTCTCCCTGCAGTGCTGCAGAAAGATAAGGTGAAAATAGTGGGTTATAAGGGTGTTCCAAAATAACGTGATGAAGATTTGGCGTTCTCCCAGGCGGATGTATTGATCTGCAGCATGGCGGCAATAGCGCCATTTTTCGTGCGTACCTTTAAGTCCGTCTTATAATTTTTTAAGATCTATTTCGTCCCAGTTACGGTTTTTCTCAAGATGTCAAGCCATCGCACTGCGGTTTTGGAGCTGCATCGTCAGGGCAAGCAGCAATGCGACATCGTTAACCTGCTTGGTCGACTGTCTCCACAGAAACTCGTCGATGTAAGGAGCTTGGCCACAAGGTGGTCGTCCAGGATGTGGAAGTAATCGCACTGTCAATACGCCGCAGATCCGGAACATCATCAGAAGATCGAAAAATCCCAAATCCGAGGGTCTCCTGATGGTGAGAAAAATCGCCCGTGATGCCGGTGTCGAATAGCCAGAAGGAAACGCAGACTCAAGCCCTACAAGTTCCATGAAGCCCAGCTCCTGACGGACAAGAATAAGCGCGAACGGCTCCATTGTTGCCGACAGCTCAAGCTGCGGACCGCATGTCAAGGGTGGGAGCGAACACTTTTCACGGACGAGAAGCTGTTCCCCCTGGAGTAGGCTCGCAACACCCAAAACCGCAGTTTCTGATCTGGAGAGGCTCTAGCTACCTTTGCCATCGCCGAGCTTCGTCAAAATCCGCAGGCACCTCATGGTTTGGGGAAGAATCCACACCAACGGGCAGACGCCCTGGTTTTTGTGGACGAAGGAGTAAAAAATAAATCAGGATTTGTACCGACGGGACATCTTCGAGGCTGCGGTACTTTTCCAGTCCCAGCAGCACTTCAGCAATATGCAATGGATGTCTTTACATTACTCAATCCGTACACACAGGGCAAAAAGCACGCAAGCATGGTGCCCAATTTTCCGGACATCATCATGTCTGCGCAATGGCCACTGCACTCCCCGGATCTGAATCCGACGGACTACAGCACGTGGTCCGTTTAGAAGGACAGTGTCCGTGCCAAGCGCCACCACAGCTCGGAGGCCCAGAAGGAATCTCTGCGTCGGGAGTGGGAACGACTGTCTCCAAATGACCTGCGGTCCATCGCCAGAGACTCCACCAAGCGTTTTGACTTCTGTATTCGCGCCAAGAGGAACCACTTCGAATCCGGTTGAATATAGTGTTGCCTAGTTCTATGTTGTTGTTACTTACGCATTGCTTTATAAATTTGTCAGTTGCTTTATATTATTATAGTTATAATTTAACAAACCTTCATCACGTTATTTTGGAACACCCTGTAATAGGTCAACATTAGCTTAAACAGATGCTTCAAAGTATAATATTTGAAATTTGTTATTACGTCTGGCTAATTATGTCGACAGAAAGAAACAGAATTATTCCAAATTGCGTCCATTAACGAACAACTAAACTCACATATGGCTTTAAGTGCGCTGCTCCAGCTTGGTTTTGCATCGGCCTTGGTAGGTCGCATGGTTCATTATTATTTCCTGAAACATTCATATGGCCGTTTCGAGAAAACAATGCAGGAAAAGATTCATGGCTTTTCCTATGACGAAGTGCCAGTAACATGCGCTTATGTTTAAGCCTACAGTTCAACACTCTCCTTGCAGTGGATTCCGATAGCTTATGTTGTCTCGGCTATAGAAATCGCTAACTCTTCTTTCAGTTGGTTTCTGTGGAGATCGAACCTATGCGAGCGTAATGAACTGTGAAAGGAGGTAGGCTGCTGTAGGAGCAGAGTAAAGAGAAGTCGTGAGCCAGGGTCTACCATTCCGTTGGTTATGCATTTCGTGTCTTAGCAAAGACCAGTAGCGGCAATTGGTATACAGGGTGCGTATAAAAAGTATTGACGCACCTACCTTTTGTTTCAGCTCCAACTTTCTGTTTCTACTTTTCAAAGTTTTTGTGTGTTATTTTTGTTGTCTATATTGTGTTCAAAAAATGTTCTTGTAAAAACTGAAGAAACATGATACCGTCATGGTTACGGTGACTCTTTCCTGGCTGTTACCAAAGGAAATGAATACTTCTTTAACAAGAGAATTGGGCGGTGTTCGACGGTCGATGAGGAAAGAGGTCAACAACCCAAACGTCAGCCACGGCTCTGTCATAACAGATGATGATTACAAGTTGTTCAAGCACGATAACTTTTAAATCCAAAATTATCAATCTCTGTTCGATAACGGCAAACAGATAAAGCGCGCAGGTGTGGACTGCTTCTCAGACGACCACAGCTTAAACATGAATCCGCTGGATTACTATTTTTAGGCGATTTTGGAGAATGAGCTCTGGACTACTTTCAACAGAAGTGACCAGTCGCAGAAGGCTACCCTGTTCAAAGCACGGGACGAAAACCAAGCAGAGTACTTGCGGCGCGTGCTTATGAATTTTTCCGTCGTTTTCGTTCCTGTATTCACAGTAAAGGAGCCAATGTCGATTACGAGTATTCTATCGTGTTTGTAAGATCATTTTCCATATTCCTCAATTGAATATTTTAAAACTTACTGCGCATTACTATTTCCACAACCGCCATTTACTGCGTCAATACTTTTTACGCACCCTGTACTATATATAGAGGAAAAACTAACTTACCAGGGAAGGGTCTCAGGCGTAGGTCTGAATGGGGGAAATGAATAGAACTGCGAGAATACCCACCCTTCATGTAGTAGAAAAACATGTTTCGTTTTTGCTGAGTCCTTGAACCCAGAAAGCTACGGGTCCTCGAAATTGGGGTACAGTATTGCGCCGTCACCCGTACCCACCATAAGGCCTCGTGCATCTCTGGAGCCGTGAAAGTATGCAAGGGAGCGCGACGGCGATCCGTCCAGGACCAACGCTAAACACAGCGCGCGACGCGAAAAAGTATGCCATGCCCGCGATGGGCGCGGGAAGCCATCGCGAATGCCGACTGCCATGTTGTGGCGGCCGCAGCGAAGTTTTCTTCGCCTATACTACCGCCTGCGGCTGAATGGCCATGAACTGACAGCCGCGATGGCATCGCGGCGATGGAAGTATGCCCCCGGCCTAACTACCGTAATCGACCGAAATGTGAAAAACTATTGTCAGATTCGTGATCAGCACCCCAAATAACCCCCTGGGCGAGGTTTGGGCGAAAATTTTTTTTCAAGCTCTCCTCTACCTCTGGAGCCGTGAAAGTAGTGTCGTGGAAGTTGTGCCTTATGGCAGTCTAAATCAGCTTACCTCCTACACATCTCCTACACATTTATTTCACTTTAAATTGTTAAATAAAGGTTTTTGTGAGCTGTGCTTCACTCACTTTTCTCAGCTTCTGAATTATACAATGTTTTGTGTTTTTCAGCGAATGTTAAACAATGACCTTACAATAGGCACGGGTTAAGTAGGTATGGGTGACTATAGATGTCGAGGTCATAATCAACGACTTCGCCCAAACCTTGCCCAGGGGGTTATTTGGGGTGCTGATCACGAATCTGACATTCGTTCTTAATTTTCAGCCGATTACGGTAGGTTACGGTAGGTACGGATGACTTGGGCGGTCGAAGTCATAATCACCTATTTCGCCAGTTTTCCCATTGTTATTTGGGCTGGCGATAACGAATCTGACATCCGTTTTCCTTATTACCTGGAGTATGTTAAATTACAGTAGGTAAAGATGATTAATTAATTAATTTATTTATTTAAAGCATGCATTCAACACGCAACAATATTTTATACAATGAACACATCCGAAACGAAATAAAGCTTGCAAAAAACGAGAAGATTAATGCGGATCGAAGGTGACGTTTCGCATAACGAACATTTTAAATGCACTTTTCGACAAACTAAGAAGATTGTCACTTTTGGCTAGTAACGAGTTCATCACATTCAGACACCTGTAAGTGATGAAACATGATTTAATCCGTGTTCTAGCAACCGAGACGTACAGCATTGTTTTTCCTCTCCTACTTCGTGACAGTGGATGACCAAAGAATGTTATTGGGTCTATAGACACTTTCCCAGTGAGAATTAATGGTAAGGTCATGGTCACCGTCTTTGTCCAAACCTCGCGTTGAGTACGAATCTGATCCTTATTTGGCAATTTAGAGTGAAATAAATATGTAGGAGATGTGTAGGAAGCAAACTGGTAAAGAAGGCGGCAATCATGAAAAAGTGCAAAAATTATGGATAGCACGGGAGTCGAACATCTGACCTAGTACCTGCATGCAGCCCCTCACCCTGCTGAGCCACCGACTCGCTCGCCGCACCGCCCTTCGCCGCGTCCCATACTGACGGTTCGCTACTGTACCCCCCCCCCCCCCCTTCGAGGACCCGTAGCTCTTTTGGTTCAAGGACTCAGCAAAAACGAAACATGTTTTTCTACTATATGAAGGGTGGAGATTCTCCAGTACTATCCATTTCCCCCGTTCAGACCTACGCCTGAGACTCTTCCCTGGTTAGGATAAAACCGAAATAGTTTAATCGACTCTGGACGGTATTGGCGGTCTGCTATGAGAATGCTAATCCTTTACGTTCTGCTTCTGTGTTCTATTTGTTTCATTCATTCAATTATATCGCTTATCGCAATTATATCGAGACGAAGATGCCGCGCTGGACGGCTGGAGTCACGCGCTTGGACCGCATTCGAAACGAAGCTATTCGGCAGAAGTTCGGTGTCGCGCCGATAGCGGACAAGATGCGCGAAGCTCGCTTGCGATGGTACGGCCACGTTCTGCGTGGGAAAGAAGACAGCGTCCGCAAGATAGGCCTTGAGTTGGAAGTATCTGGAAAGCGGCCTAGAGGACGCCCGAGCAGCGTTGGTCTGATACGTTACACACGGACATGAAAGTAACTGGTGTCCACCCTGATCAAGCGCAGGATCGGGAAAGGTGGCGTCGGAACACCAGAAGAGCGGACCCCGCGACGATGCGGGACAAACGCTGAAGAATAAGAAGAAGAAGAAGATTCAATTATATCGCTTACATCTATTTTACATGGATCCGCTTGGCTTTTTATTATAATACTTCTAGCTTATTGTTTCATGTGCTGAAATTTTTTTTCGAAGCCTAGCATCCTAATGCACTTGATTACAAGATCTATTATGCAGTATGCGGGCGAAGATAAAAGAATATAGAAAAGGATGGGAGTTAGTCACTTTGGGATGCGCCACGCATTCTACTTCCACGAGATGTGGAGGCAGTTTGGATGCGTATCTGGCCTATACGATGTCTTGTGGTGGCAAGCTGATGTATAAAGGATAAGGATAAAGGACGGCGTTACTCAATCCCTTCAGGGATGCGCCAGCGCATTCTACTTCTACGGGATGTCGTGGAGGCGACATGAATGCGTATTTGGCCACACAATGACTTGCGGTGGCCAGCCGATGAACAAGTCAGCGCTTTATCCTTCCCAGAGAAGTCTGGTACCAATTCACCGACCCCGGAGGGATGGAAGGCTTGGTTGGCCTGGGCGGGAAATCCGAACCAGGAACTGGTATCGGGTGCACGCGACAGTCGCGCCTCCTCCGACTGCGCTACACGCGCCCATGTATAAGATGTATAAGTGAGTGTTTTATTCTATCCAGACGAGTCTAGCTCTATTTCACCGACCCGAAGGGATGGAATGGTTGCCCTTCGCGGAAAATCCGAACCAGAAACCTGGAATTGGTGGGAGACATAGACAGGACCCTAATTAAGCACCTCGATACGGGATGCACACAACAAGCGGCACCTTCTCCAAACGGCTACCGCTTGAACTAGACTGGCATTTCAAAGGCAAAGTCTAACTTTGAAGTAGAAAAATACGCTTCAGTAACATATCTAGCCAAGATTTTGCAAAATACAAAGTGGACGTCGCTGCTTCAGAATCCTCAGAATGTAGTTTCGCTCCAAGCGTTTGGTAGCGCAATCGGAAGAGGTGCTGGCTGTCATATGTACCCATTTCGGTGTCTGTGAACTGGAAACGACTTGCCTAGGGAAGATAGATTGTTGGCATATTTATCAGCTGGCAACCTTAAGGATTTGGGTGTATTGAACAAACACGCATCGAAACTATCTTGGCGATTATCAGAAGTCATAGAATGCATTGCGCATCCTACGAAGAACTGATTATTGTCAACCCCTACTGTTATTCTTATTCACCTTTTTTCAGGTATTTTGTAATCATCGAAATAGATTTACACAGATTCTTTCGGAAAGGACAAACATGGAAGCTGATCAGTTTATGCAGTAAACTTTCAGGTTAGCTGGTACAGACGCCGTCAGAAATAAACCGCCTACAGAAGCTTACAACACTTTCGCACATTGTACTCTTCATGTAATTTAATCGTGTTATGTAAGATGCCCATCGGGTGTTCTGTGAACTTCAGCTGGCAGATTTCATCCAAACAGTTGCTTTGCGTAGCATCTGAACTTTCCTGCTGCTCACATGTAACGCTTCACCTTATTTGGGTGCCCTCGAGCTTTTAAAACTATATTTAGAAGCTACCAATTGGCTCTACAAATCACTTTCTTCACAACCAACAGCACCTTATTACAGATGGCACAAAACTTCTAACAGAGCGCCACCACAGCGACAGGCAGGTACATGCCCCGAGCGCCACACTTTAACCTTGTAACTTTTCTGCGAGGTCGTGTGACCAGGAGGCGTAGAGGGCTCATTTGAAATAGGGCTGTGCCGAGTAAGCAAGGAACCGAGATTTGTAGAGAGAAGCACTTTGGAGAAACTATGAAGAGACCCTAGGTGTTGCTCAAGAACAAGCACCAACCAACTGTAAATATGTTGATACCAGCTCCAAGAATAAGATCACCTCAACTGGGCGAGTCGAGTCTCCTTGAACGACGACAGACTTCTCTACAGATGTTCATCTCTCGCGCAGTTCTTTAAGCATCCTCTTGCCCTCGACCCTTACCGATGTTACACGTCAATCATTAGAAGGTACGGCCGCAGTTTTAGGAGATTGGAACTGGTTGGTCTAAACTGGCGATGTCTACTGGATTGTTTCACCTGATGAAATTCCAACAGTTTTACTAGAAGAAGATGTTGAATGGCAGAAAGAGCTTCTGACTTAAGCCTGCTAATCCGTCTCGCGAGATCACTGCCGGAAGACCTATTTTATAAGCGGCAAATAACATATTCCCGTATCAGCTGGCGAGCTACATGTGGGAGGCCGGAGCTCTTCTGTAGCAGTTACTGGGTTCTCCGCATTTCTGCTGCCGAGGAGATGAGCACATCTTCAACAACACAAGGGCAAATGGGAAAGTGGGAATTGCCTGCTTATTACACGTAGTGTGCTGGAGTCAGGCCATGTTCTGCAGAATTTCAAGAAGGCATCGGATTTCAAAAGAACGAATCTTAGCGCGTAACTAGAGCCCACTACCAGCCGTAACTTACATTCCCATTCCATAATCTTTGCTAAGTGAACCAAGCTTCTACGACGTATGACAACGCTGTCGCAGGAGGCGCCGACTGTCTGCACCCCTATAAGATTTTTGCTTCGGGTTTCCCGCCTAGACCAACCAAGCCTTCTATCCCTCTTGGGTCTGTGAATTTTCCTGAGAAGTATAAAACACTACCTGTACGTCGCTTAGCCTTCCCAAGTCATTGTATAGGCCAAATACGCATTCAAAATGCCTTCAAGATATCCCGTAGAAGAAGAAGCGTGGTGCATCCCAAAGAGGACTCATTAACACCGTCTCTTATCCCTATTAGTACGCTTTCCACCAGGGTTCTTACTGTTACTCGTTAGGCCTTAGAAAATGTTTCTTTCCACAAAAGTACACTTAGGAGATCGATATGGTAGCATAGTCGTGAGACTATCCTTTTAAGTTCACCTAGCCAAAATGCTATACTAATAATAACATCACAGCTATGTTTAAAGCTTAGCTTTGACGTGAATAAAACGATAAGAGGTTAAGATTACTGCAAGATCCTTTAGAAAATGTAAAGAAAGTTGGTAGGTTGAAGTTGAGGTCGAATGAAGCTTGAAACTTTAAGGAAACACATGGCAGCTTCCTTCACGCGTATTTTAGACAGTAGATACAATACAATGGTGGAAGGAACCTCTAGGCGCAACATTAGTCAACCATTAGCTGTTAAGACAAGATTTTGTGGAGACGAGTGGTGCCAACGTTTAGCCCCATGAAATCCCACGCAGATGGGCCGTTGAATGGAACGCTGAGTACTGACCTGGTACACATTGAAGAAGAACGGCGGCTGGATAGAAGAGTAGCAGCAGAAGTAACCGCATATGATTGGATGTGATACAAAACTGTCGCCAACACTCGGCTCGCCTATCAGTAATCAAATTATCATCAGCTGCGGGAGTCGGCGTCGGAAGCCGGATAGACGGGTGGCCGGGTCGGCAAGGGCGCCCGCGCCCGCGTCTCGCAGATCCGACACAAACCTGTAAGCCAGACGGGTCATCTATGCTATGTGTGAGTTCTCATACATCATAACAGAAACACACGACAACCGGCGACGCGGGCGAGCGCCACAGATGCGCCTGTCGCAGTGCCCGGAACACTCAGCGGATGAGAACTGAACAATAGGCATTCGCAGACTGGAGATGTCATTGAGAAATGCACTGTAAAGGGCACGGTAGCAATAACATCCAGAACTGCTCAAATCTTTTCTAAGGCGACCTCTTAATAAATGCTCTAATATAGAAAACGGCTCTAATAAGGTTAGTGAAGAAAGTCGTAAAGGACCTAACTGAAGAGGCAGGAAGAAGACAGCAACTGAACGACGAGAGCGAACAACGGAAGCGAAGTTCATAGAAAAGAAGAATATCCAGGAATCTTCTGCAACATCCATAATACTAGCTCTTCGAACGATCTTTTATTGAAGATACAGCCTTTCTCTGGTGATAAAGTGGTTTAGCAAAGGAATAACCCTTCGACATAAGAGCTTTGACCCGACTAAAGATTTATCGATTTAAAGATTTAGAGAACTTTTAAGTTTTTAAAGATCCTCCTCAAATACGTGAAGGCAAAAATTTAAAGAAGGTAGAAGGGTTGATATTTGTTCTTCCAGTGATTATTTTGAATGCCATTACTATGTACATAGGTCTCTGCGTTCTGCTCTCTAGGCTAGGCAACCCAAACGTTTTATGCCATACTAGACCACAAGGTATAGTCAACACCAAAACAGAGCACCACCAATTTTCCAGCAAAATTATTTTTTATACCTTCTATTAAAAGCCTTATATCATCCTTCAAATACGGCTTGAAAACGAAGAATTGAATCACGTTACGCTGTCCAATCACTGCGAATCGAAAGTTTTGAGTCCCTTTCAGAACGATAATACTTGTACGCCCACACGTTGTCCACATATATTTAAACATCCACAGTCGCCAACGCCGATAAAGGCACGAAAGATCTGATGCAATTCCTAATACATCTATTAGGTTGTAACGAATTAAATGGCACTGGCTCGCGCCATTTTTTGGCGCGTCTTTACGCGTTTGATCAAGAACAAACCGTAACATGTGGCATATCATTTAGAAGCGCAAACTTTGCTCTACTTGCGAGTACCAAATTTTTTATGCAGAAGTGGGAAAACTTTAGAGTTTTATTGACTTTTTTGCAGATGGACAAAAGGGCAGAACGCTCCTTGAGGGATATCCTTCTGTAGATGACAAATATGAGCTTTTCTTATCTATTTTACATAAATGTATCGAAGAGTTCGTACCTATTGAAAGGCATCCTATGAATTATGGTAAGCTACCACCAAATTTGGTCAGGCTTTTTGAACAAAGACAAATGAGATGGATGAATTATCAAATTCACCCAACCGTGAACAACTTGAATAGCTTTAAAGCTTTAAGTGACAAGTTTGATCGACTTTTGAATAGATACCATAAGTATGTCGAAAGGAAAATTCTTGAAAAACCTGGGAAATCTTCCCTTTATACCTTGTTAAATTCGGTGCTGAAACGACCTGAGCGAATTCCAACCCTAAAAGATTTAACTGGACAATCTGCAGTAACTGATGAGTCTAAAGCGTCTATGCTAGCGAAATACTTTCAAAAGTCTTATTCGGAGTCGTCTTCCTACAGTGATGCTTTCGATACTGTGAGCTCTACTCAGAGTATGGAAAGCACAATTTGGTTCCACAAAGAAGAGATCTACAATGCATTATGTGCGCTACCTGCAACCTTTACCGTTACCCCGGATTATGTACCACCATACTTTATTCGGAAAATCGCCATAGCTATCTCTTACCCGTTGGAGCACATATTTAATGCTAGCTTCATGCTAGGCGAGGTTCCTGGTCGTTGGAAGCATGCGTTCGTTACTTCGATACCCAAGAAAGCGCCCTACAATCTGGTTACCAGTTATCGCCCCATTAGTATCACATCAGTTTTTGCAAGAGTTTTCGAAAGGAAACTCAAGGCTGCTCTCGTCAATTATCTTGAGTCAAATTCTCTAATTCCTAAAAATCAGCACGGTTTTCGCAGCGGTAGGTCAACGGAAACATTAATGCTGTCAGCGCTAAATGATTGGACAAAGGCGCTTGATCAAAAAATAAACGTGGACGTCGTTTATTTCGATTTTATGAAAGCTTTCGATAAGGTTCCATTAAGTAAACTGATCTACCAGCTGGAGAAAATCGGTGTTCATCCAAGGATAATTAAGTGGATAAAAAACTACATAAGCGACAGATCCTTTCAGGTTAGAGTCAACGAGTCGTACTCCGAATCCATTCCTGCTACCAGTGGGGTCCCCCAAGGGGGTGTTCTCCCACCAGTTCTTTTTATCATCTACACTTCCATGATTCCCTCTCTGGTTGAAGAGTTTGGGGTCACCTGTAAAATGTTTGCTGATGACATTAAAATATACAGAAACATTGTTGAGGAGGATGACCATGCTGCCCTCCAGTCTGCAATAGATGCTGTTGCGGATTGGTCAAGGAGGTGGGAGCTTCCCTTATCAGGTGGAAAAACCAAAGTGCTTCATCTTGGACAGCAATACAACAGAAACTCTTATTGTCTTGGTGAACAGCAACTCAATAGTACGCTTTCTTTACGTGACCTAGGATTTATTCTAGACACTAAACTTTCCTTCAGTCAGCACTGTGATTACACGGCTAAGAGAGCTGAAAGAGTAGTGCATTATATATTTAAATCTCTGAAAACTAGTTCAATAGCTCATTTATTATCAGCATACAAGGCCTACGTGAGGCCCATGTTAGAGCATGGTACTACGGTGTATAGTCCTACTACTAAGAGAGATGTCGCCAGATTGGAAGCTGTGCAAAACAATTTTACAAGAAAGCTCTGGATCAGAGTATATGGGTGTGACTATAATAGCATTCCGCCGGCGTCTGGAAGGAACAAATTCTTCAATTTACGCACTCTTGCTTGCCGCCGAAGAAAGTTCGATTTGGTAACGGTTTATAAGATGATAAAAGGCATGGTGGGTCTTCCCCTTAACGAATTCTATTCAATGTCTCATTCCAACACAAGAGGCGCTCAGTGGAAGATCCTAGTTTCTAGAGCTAGTAGCAACATAAGATCTTCTTTTTTCACAAATCGAGCTGGCAACGAATTCCTAAAATTCTCTAAGAAAAATGGATTACCAAATTCTATAGGGCAATGCAAAATCCTCATTGACAGGTATCTGCAGGAAGTTCCTTAGAACTTTGGTATGGTTGATTGTGGTGTTGTACTAACCGCATCCTCCTATTTTCTACTCGTATTCTCTGTGTTTTGGGTTATTTCTGTTGTTGTGTTTTTTTTGCGTGGATTGCCACGTACAATAAATAAATAAATAAATAATAAATAAATAAATAATCCGAGGCATTTACTTGTATGAATTCAAGCTGGGCACTACAGCTAAGGAGGCGGACGAGAAGATCAACGCCGCATTCGGTCAAGGATGTTCCACAATTCAGACGGCGTATCGTTGGTATCAGAAGTTCCGGAATGGAGATGAGAGCTTGGAAGAACATGAAGGTCGTGGGAGGCATAGTGATGTTGATGAGGACAAGCTGAGATGTGGTAGAGGAGGATCCACACAAGGTACCAGGGAGATAGCGAAGGTTCTTGGCGTCAGTCACAACACAGCTGCCCGGCATCTGAAGGAAATTGGAAAGACCAAAAAGCTGGAAAGATGGGTGCCTCACGAGCTGTCTGAGGAGCAAAGAAACCGACGATATGAGATCTCGTCCGCACTGCTTCTACGGAGCGAAACGGACCCATTCCTTGATCGCATCGTAACCTGTGACGAGAAATGGATAATGTACGACAACAGGCGACGATGGGCACAGTGGGTGGACAGCGATGAGAGCCCCAAGCTTTTTGCGAAGCCGGAATTGCACCAAAGGAAAGTAATGGTGACAGTATGGTGGTGTTCGCTGGGAATTATTCACCACAGCTTCCTCCCTCCCGGTGAATCCATCACGGCAGAGAAGTACTGCATTGAAATTGAAGAAATGATGAAAAAGTTGAAGGATATCCGGCCGGCCTTGGTAAACCGAAGGCGAGTTCTCCTTCTGCACGACAATGCTCGCCCCCATGTAGCACGAATGACGTTGCAGAAATTGAATGAGCTGAGCATCCTCCGTTTTCTCCCGACCTCTCCCCAACAGACTACCATTTCTTCAAGCATCTTGGCGACTTCTTGGTAGGGAAAATATTCAAATAGCAACAGGATGCCGAAAGTGCCTTCGAAGATTTCGTCAATTCCAGAACTTCTGATTTTTATGCTACTGGGATAAAAAAGCTTGTGTCACGTTGGCAAAGATGTGTAGAATCAGAAGGTTTTCATTTCGATTAATAAACTTGCCTACAAGCCGAGATATTAACTGTTTAAATTTACAGTGGTTCAGTGCCATTTATTTCGTTACAACCTAATAGCATTTTATTCTGGTGTGTTTCGCTCTGATAAACAGCCTAATATTTCTACTTTTACGGTACTGTGACTAGCATTACAAGCTCCTTCTTTAGAACTGCTTCCAATATTACCAATATCATTATTATTATTTTTTCATGAAAAGCTAACGTTTTACTACAATACCATGATCAAGATTTAATAAGAAAAGCAAAAGGAAAGCAAGTAAAAACATCATAACGAAAGTTTCTGGTGCATATATTAGTGCTTTGCGAAGCACGAGGTTTTTGACGTACAATATGCTCGACAAAGCGCCCTAAATATATTAACAATGGAAGCGGAAGATCAATCATAAAGCAACAGATTTTGAAAGCACGAGTAAAAGGAAATTTAGGCGAATTTCGTCTCGCGATGAAACGCATCAGGTCCACATAGGCCTTGTTGACTACGTATTAAAAAACATTTAAGAGGTCAGTAAAGCACGGTTTTTGGAAAACTGTACATAAGCCGCTGGAGCTCTATTCACAAAGAACTGAGTCTCACCTGCAAATACGGTTCTACATATGAACAGCACAGTACCCCTATGTATGTAGCTGGACATTTCTTCACTTCCAGGGCAGAATATCAAGACATGAAGACTCTAACTTCCTAACGAGCAGTCTCCTAGTGAACAATTTCCTAACGAACAGTCTCCTAGTGACCTTGTGAAACCGATTTGGACCATCGCTAATCCTTCAACAATTCGAGTTTTGCAAGGATCGAAAACGACTCTACCACATTCTAGAGAAGGCCGAATACATGTCTAATGTGCTCGAAGAAGCACTTCAGTCCATAGCAAGAGATAACATCAAAAAACACTTAAACTGAAACACGTGCGAAGTGCCTACAGTCGGTACCAATAAGAAAGTCTAAGATCCTTCACACTACCTATTTCTGCGACAAGTGGTCATTCAATGTGGATTTAGATTGACTTATTACTCCTATCCTCATTTTATAACTATTAATTGGTTCAGGATCCTCGTATTTGAGCCTTTGAATGGCAGCACAACACTGAAAAAAACGAATTTGCAGCCCGTAGTGACATGATGTTTTACATTGTTTATCGGTGTGAGCTAACTACAGTACCGGACATGTTCCTCCGTTCATTCGCCGGAAATCCCGGAAAAGTCAACATATGCCGCTTTGGAGCGGTCCACAGCGGCCTATGTTGACTTTTCCGGGATTTCCGGCGAATAAACGGAGGAACATGTCTGTAGGATTGTGCAGGATTGCCTTGTTCGTTTTCACCCGCTTTTTATGAGCGCCCTCAAGGTGCAGTTATATCTACAAATATAAATAAATATAGCAGGTTGTTGGACTGTTCCTTTTTCAGAACGGAAATGAAAAGCATTCCAACGGGAGAGTTAGCTCCCGTACACTCGCTCAATCGTGTCTAATGTTAACGCTGCTCGAATTACCTTAGAACCCATAATAGTATCGAGGCCTAGCGCATAAGATCGTTCTCAGAAACAACGCATTTTGCACCAGCTACAGTTGTGGCCGCAGCCTTTTCAAAAATGCCGAAAAAGCCGCA